>OX439483.1:147398617-147681117 GCA_949320155.1 Melangyna quadrimaculata | reverse complement strand
TATGAAAGTAGTGTGTGTTTGTATGTATGGTGAAATAAAAATGTTTAATATTAAAATTTATACCAGTTTGACATTTTTGTGTATGGTCCTCTCTGTTAAGTGACAGCTGCTATGGCATTTTTTTTAGTTTGCTGTTTAAATGTCCTGTGATACTCTTGAAAAGGACACAAATTTATTCTATAATAGAAGTAGTCTTATGTTTGATTTGGAAATTTATTGTTCCTGATTTCTAAAAAAAAAAACTGAAACTGACAGAGAAATTATTATTAATATGAACGTCTTCATGAAAAATTGGTGATTCTTCTTTTGTTAATTTTGTTAGAAATATTTTTGTTTTTCAATTTTTTTTTTTGGTTGCGTGTTTAAGTGAGTTTTATGCTAATGCGTTTTTTGTCTCGGTACTAACTGGTGATTTTATTTTAGTCGAACACTCTCATGCAACAGAAATGTTGATAAATGTTTTCTAAATGTAAATAGAAGAACAAAAGTCATCATCATTTTTAGCAAGAAGTTCTATATTAAAGCGGATGTTGTCGATTTAAGAAACAAAATAGTTTATACCCAACATATCATTTTTGATGGTGCAGGGAAATTATTCCACTGGAATCTGCTCCACATGGGAATTTATTTCACTTTTAGTGGGAATCTGCTCCACTTTTCAAAGTGGAATTGATTCCCACCGAGAGCGAGAAAATATTTCACCTTAAATTTTGTGGAATTGTTCCTCACCTAAAACCGCGTGAATTTTTAATTTTAATAATATTTTTAATAATACCTACTTCTTTGCTCCACTTTAGGGTATGGTCAGCTGCCAGGCAGGGGCTTATGTTGTCAGTTGGTGTACTTTAAATTTATGTGTAATAAAAAGTACATTGGGCGGACCGCTTCGCGGGTTCAAGTATTTTAACTCCCTTTTCGGGTCCTCTGTCCCGCTCACGCAACTCCGTCGCTCCGCTTAGGGTATGCTCAGTCGCCAGGCAGGCGCCAATGTTGTCAGTTTGTGTGCTTCAGTTAAAAGTTGAAAGCACACCAACTGACAACATAGGCACCTGCCTGGCGACTGAGCATACCCTAAGCGGAACGACGGAGTCGCGTAAGCCAGACAGAAGACCCAAAAAGGGAGTAAAAATCTTTGAACCCGCGAAGCGGGCCACCCAAAGTACTCATTATTACACATAAACTTAAAGTACACCAACTGACAACATAAGCGCCTGCCTGTGGACTGATTTAAAATAACTGATTTAAAAAGATTAAACACTAGTTTTGCAGTTCTTAGTTTTTGAAAACAAAAACACTATTCAAAAGTCATAGGAAAAGAAGTGTAATTATTTCTCACACTAATTGGGCAGAAATTCCAACTTTCAAAGTGAAATCCATTCTCAGGAAAAACTGTAATAAATTCTCTTTCTCAGTAGGAATCAACTCCATTTTGAAAAGTGAAGCAGATTCCCACTAAGAGTGAAATAAATGATCATCCGGATCAGATTCCCGTGGAATTATTTGCCTGCACCATTTTTTACTCAGAAAGCCACCAAGGAATCAGGCAGGTTGTTACAATAACTAGACATTTTCGAATGGGTTAGTGTTAAAAATTAGATTTTTCAACGGGTTTACCACGATATCTAGAAACCAATAATCCAGAAAGCAAAAATCACGAAAGTAAAAATGTCGAAAAAAAAAAATCTAGAATGGAAAAATCTCGAAAACAAAAATCTAGAAAGCATAATCTTGAACTGCAAAAATCTAGACAAAAAATCTAGAATACAAAAATCTATAATAAATATTAATTGTTGAAACAATGAATGGTTAGAATTTGCGCCCGCGAATTAGAGACAATTAAATTGTCTATTAAAAACTATGTTCATATTTTTGCTAGGGTCAATAATAAGGGATATGCGGGGGGTCGAAAAATCAATAAATCTTAAAAAAACATGTTATTGTCTTGATATTGAATGTTTGCTTACCAATTTACCTGGAAAAAAAAACAAAATGGTAAATACACATTAATTCCTTGCTATTTCATCATGTCATAAGGCTGAGAGTGAAGTTATAATTTCCTTTTTTTTCTATACATCCGAAACTATTTATCTGCTAAATGTATGCTAAAATAGGCTAAAATTAATTAACAAGAGTTCATTTCGTACGGCGCCAAAAAATGATAACGTTTTTTTTAAAGGAGAACAATACAAACAATTTTTGCCGTAGAAGGGAATTCTTTTTCCCCCCTTTAGGGAGGAGGGGCATTTTTTGTTTTTAAATATTTGAAAACAACAGCAACACTTACAACAAAAAAAATCCTATTTTTGAAAGCCAGAATTCTGTTCTCTTAGTTTATTTTCAAATCAAACTAATGATGTCCATAGTTTTTGTAAAAATTACTTTCAAACTCAAAATTAAAAAAAAAAACTTTCAAAATTTCGTTTTTTTATTTCTTTATTAAAATTGTGAAATAAAATGCAGAATTCACTTTCATTGTTCACTACCCCTATTAATTCTTAATTGAAAACTGAAAACTATATGGTCCTATGTTTCCTAGTTTTTGAGAAAATTGAAAGTTACAACGACAATTTTTTAGATTTTTTTTTTATAATTTCTGTTATTATTATACTGTGTAGTATGTGATAGAAGTGTTTCTTTGAACTTGGGGTTAATGAATGAATAATTTATTTGAACCTGCGAAGCAAGCCACCCAAAGTACTGTGATGGTGGTAGAGGGGACCCTTAGGTATAACATACTCAAAGTCCCCAGCCCAGGGCCGCAAGCTTTAGACAGGAGTGGGGGTAAAGGTCCTCTTTTGTACTTTTTCTTCAATATTTGGGAAACTAATCTTAATAGAGACAAAGTCAATACTACAAAGTGAAAGAAAATTAAATTTCCTTCCAATAAAAATGATTTTTGTACGTTCTAGATTTTTGTACATTCGAGATTTTTGCATTCGAGTTTTTTTTTTGAGATGTTTGCCATCCGAGATTTTTGTCATTCTATATAACGTCATGATCCCCTTTTCGAAGTTTTAAGGGTTCTAGTGAGTTCTTATACGATACTGATTTAAAGTTTAATCTTATACTACGTTTTCATTGGAGCCGAAATGAATTAATTTTGAAATTAGCTCATTTAGAAATTTGTATAGGAAATGACGTTCCAAATGAGCTAATTTCGAAATTATCTCTTTTCGGCTCCAATGAAAACGTAGTATTTGATGCATGAGAAGTTTTTGTTTGAATGTTTTAAGCGAATTTTATGTGGAAAGTTAAGAGCTCTCCCACAATTAACTCGCAGCTAGAAGATTTTCTCCCCTTATACCCAAATTTTGAATGTATTCAATAAATAACAGTAGGTATCGTAACTTACCGAAATCTTATTAAAATATAATTATTGTTTATTCTCACCAAAACATCACTTACCTGAAATTAAAAATAAGTTAAAAATGTAAGATTATTTTCTTGTTGAGTTTTTTATGTGAATAAATTAGGCGTAACGTAGCTTGAAATAGTCAACGTACACAATAATGTATTGGTTCCATAACATTATGTTAAAAAAGTTTTAAAAACAATTAAAAATCTATATATTAATACGCTTAGCAAAACTAATCAAATCCTAACGGTACACTTTTCTCTGTAAATACTCAACGGAACTACATAAATTATATAACGTTGGAAAGGTTTTGCTCCACAGAAACCAAAAATTATGTCTGTTATCCAGATAAATAATTTTTATTATTTTAAGGGTTGGGCTTAGAAGTCTGAAATATCGGGAGATGATGATCATTATTTATTTGGATTTTTTGGTGAAAAATTTGGAATCCATATCTTACCGTAAAGCTTAGAAAGTAACATTTTTATATATTTTTGACCAAAATTAACTTCCATGGTAGGTAGCCCAATTAGCGCTGAAGTGCGCCGTTTTGATACCATAACTCGTTTGAACCTGTGGATGGAATGGAGGAGAGAGAATATGGGCATATCCTCAGGGTATCGGCCCTTTTTATTTGAGTTTAGAATAGGAATTTGGTAGCTTTTAGCACAATCATCAGAAAGTGGATCACTCACTCAACCAGATCAGCACCCGCACCCGCACCATCCACAGTTAGCCCACTAGGCAGTTCGTTGGCTGGCACTGGAGCGTCCACTGATCTGATTGGATGATCATCCGGCCGCTGTGCACCCCAAACCCCCACCAGAACCCTAGTCCACTATCTTGTGATCATAGGGAATCGACGGAAGGTATAATGCAGAAGTAGCCAAAACTTGTCCTAGAGCCATTTCGTCGCGTTGAGAAAAGGAATCAAGTCTTTGATCTTCATTTCAGAAAGTTCGTTAATGTCGTCAAAGAATGCTCTTCCGAGTGACTGTTTTCTAGCTTTGGCCAGAGCAGGGCATTTGCAGAGGAAATGAACTACTGTTTCCATTTCCTGCTGGTCCTCACAGCTCCGACAGTGAGTATTGTGAGGTATGCCCAGCTTCGCTGCATGCTCTCCTATTGGCCAGTGTCCCCTACAGGTTGCAACTATCCTGGCTATGTCTTGCCTGGGTCAGCGTATAAGATCAATTGTTCGGTTCTTGTCATAGGTGGGCCAAATCTTCCTAGATATAATACAGTTTGATAAACTGCTCCACCTACGGTTTCCTTTAGTCAGATAAAATGAGAGAATGTTGCCCTTCATAACTCCAAGCGGAATGTTGACTCTTTCCGCAAGTGAGCCATGAAGGGGTGAACCTTGCCTGGCCAGCTCGTCAGCCCGTTCATTGCCCTCAATGCCACTGTGACCCGGGACCCAGATAAGAGTGACATTGAGGTCAGTGTTCAGACCCGCAAGCTCATCCCGGCATTGCTGGACCAGTTTGCAGGATGCTATAGCTGAATTAATGGCTTTAACAGCCGCTTGACTGTCTGTAATACATAATAGCTTCATTACGGTTCTGGTTTGGATCTGCTTTTAGTAACTTGCAAGCTTCCCTGATTGCCAGCAATTCAGCTTGAAAGACGCTTGCAAGGTCAGGTAGCCGAAGGGACCTAGATACATTTAGAGACTCAGAGAAGATTCCAGCACCAACGCCACACTCCATCCTTGAGCCATCAGTAAAGATAGTTGTGTCGAAATCTTTCGTCACGACGTTATCATTCCAATCCTTCCTGGATGGAAATTTAACTTTGAAATCCTTACTGATACTCATTGTAGGGGTGCAGTAGTCAGTGGGAGTCGAAAACATTTCCGTTGGAATCAAGTCTGTTATATTGCTGTGACCATAGGACTTGGGAAACCAAGAGTTTGATTCTTTAAGTCTTAAAGCGCTGCAAGATACTAGATATTTAATATGTAAATCAAGTTTAACTTCCATAAGGAATACATAAATATTGAAGTATAGTAGACAAAGCTTTAAAATCAAAAAAATTAATATTTTGTATGTACGACAAATAATACATAAAGTTTGACAGTTTTTGGAAAAAAGTGAGTTTGTGTGAAATTGTATCGTATTTCTTAATAGGTCTGTTCCCAACCTTGACCAAAACTGCCAATTGTCAACAATTGTTGCCCAAATCCTGTTCCACACTTCACAAATTTGGTAGTTTTGGGTAGAAGAGAGAGCTCATGAGAGAGTAAAACAATTTCCCCTCCTGACATTCTGACATTCCAAAAAACTTCTTTGGGCAGAATTTGTTGTTCTGTCAAATGTTAGGTTGAGGTACGTTGTATACAAAAAAAAGTTAGAGTAGTCAGATCGATTGGCTTCACGTTAGAATGAGAAAGGTTAAATAAATAAAAAGAATATTTGTGTGAAATTGTGTGGCAGACATTTTTGGCAAGAAACCGGTCCAAACTTTTTCGGCAGTTTTTCTCTCTGTGAGAGAATTTCAACCCGAATCTTTAAAATTCGACAGACTTACAATTTATGACCAAAAACCTTCGGAAAAAACCTTATTTTTGTTTGTATTTCCGTAGTTACGTTATGTTGCAAGATTACCCCCGACTTCATAAAAGTAAACATTCAGAATCAAACAATCGCTAACTAATTTTACTATTAATGTACATTTTTGCCCTACTTTGATATCGTTGCTGAAGCAAATATCAGCACTTCTAAAAGAGTAACATTTATTTAAGAATTACTATATTTGCCTGCATAAATAAGGCTTGAGTGTGGCAGTGATTCAGGATGTTTACTTTCACGAACTCGGGATAAGTTTTTTTATAAACCTTACTCCAAAATAAGTACATTCTAGAATTCACCGGTAAAGCTTAGAGTTTTTTCAGCAACATTGGTAAAAGTCTGAAATGTTTTGTTTTCATAATTCATTTTGAAAGTTTTACAAATTTTTTTTAGGCATCTGTACCTTGGCCCGCTTAAGGGGTTCCGGATTTTAACTCCTTACATGTGTCCTCTGTCTTGCGCATGCAACTTTTTTTAAGCTTTAAAAAGACCATCTGTTTGAGTTTTTGGTATGTATGTATGTAGGTACTCGTCAAAAACTTAAATTAAGGGTAATAAATATTGTATACAAATGCAGGTACTTTTAAAAATGAAAACAATTTGGTGAATTATATCCGTCCATTTTGAACTTACTAAGCGGGAGCGTGTTTTCATATATTTTTTAAAGCTATACGTGTACGTATTTTCATAATTTGAGCATAACAAAATGTGGTTTAACAAAGAAAATAAGGTAGTGTAATATGTGCTTTATAGATGAATTAGGCTTGTTTCACACACATTCGGTTTCATTCGGTTCGGTCTCTATTCGGTTTGTCGGCTGTGCCTGATATGTGTGAAACAATAAAACGGCAAAAAAAAAAAAAACCTAATAGAAACCGTAGAACACCGTTTTATCGTTTCACACATATCAGGCACAGCCGAATACAAACCGAATAGATACCGAACCGAATGAAACCGAATGTGTGTGAAATGAGCCTTAAGGTTAATAGTTTATGAACAAAATATTTAAAAAATAAGTAACATTATTTTTTGTTGTTTTTAAGTTCAAGACAAAAGCTTAACGAATGCTAAATGCACGTATCCGTAAATTTTATTTGTTTTTTTTTTTGAATTAGTCTTGATTTATAAAATTTTCAAAATTGTCATGGATCTGATATAAAGTAGGAAAAAGATAATCTATGACGTATCCATGAATCTTGTGTTTGTTTCGCTGGCCGAATATTCGGCCACTGGCGATACTTGTATAATTTATTACTTTAAATTATTATAAAAAAAGTATGTAGGTATGTAATATGTATTATGTATGTACTTTTACATGTATGTACATACAAACGTTTTTATGTTGTAAATAATGTACGACGTATACAAGGTTGCGCTCCGAACTACCCGTAACTAACTATGAACCTATTTAGCGAATCTGGTGGCGAGCGCGCAGCAGGTGCAGTCGGTGCGATGGGATCATTATAGGAACCTAGTACCTAGCTTTTACATTCACTGGCTGAACACAATAGAGTGCCGCAACAAGAGCTGCATTTGCAAGTAGAACAGTTGTCAAAAAATATCGTACCTTCTATTTTCTATGTGCCCACAATGCAGCAGTACAGCTTGATAGTTTTTGTTGATAAATTCCGATATATATGCTTCTTATGTATTGCTAAATAATTGTTTCACATTCATTCACTATTTCTATAACCAAATAAAATACAACACAAAAACGCTGAAAACAGAAATATTTTTTTTCAAAGGTGTTTTCTCGTGATAACACTTGAATTAGGCTGCATAGCTTTCGCTCCGTCATATTTAACATTGAAGGTTTTGAATGAACAACAACCACTTGTGTTGGCTACCACCGAGTATTACATTTGGCTGGAATTATTGCAATTTCATGGCTGCCACACCAATCATCAGATTCCTTTTAGTGGTTCTTAGTCTATAGTTCCAATTTTAATTTATAAATTGTTTTTGCCGTCAACTAGATTCGAACCTAGACCAAGCTACCTCAACGGCCGTTGCACTACGCATTGCACCACCGAGGTCCAAATGAGGGTTTTTCTAATTTACAATTGCATTTGGACAACTAGCATTTTTATAAGCACAAGTTAGATGTTATTCATTCGGGTTCTTTCTTTTTCTGCTCTCCGTTATCACCGCAACAATTCGTTGCATATGTGTAAGGAGGGAAATTGTACGAAAGATTTGACACAGGTCAAGAATTAAATTTTAAATTTCGTTCATTTTTTCCTTCCAGTAGATTGTTTTTTTTTTACTATTGAGAATTTGAAAGCGTGCAGCAAAAGTTAAAAGTTGACCAACTTGTGCGATACGGTGCGATGATGAGATAGCAGCTGCGTCGCATTGTGTTCGCAATATTGAATTTGTGTGTATTAAATATTTTGACAAATACTGCAGCACTGATTGCCAATGCAGCTACGTCTTCATTGTGTTCAGCCAGTCAAGATAAGAACATTTGACTTTGGAGATTAGGAACCAAATCTTTTCTGGGTTACCTAGGTCCTTAGTATTAAAAAATGGTCGAATGAATGAGTTAAGTACCTATCTATGTATAAATAGTGTGAAGGTACACCCTTATACAGGGTGTCCAGTAAATAATGGATAACCTTGGAATGCCTCATAGTAGACTTTATGACCGTCCTGAAAACTAATAAGAAAAAAGTCTATCCCAAACTCAAGAAAAGATATGAGCATTTTTTTGTTCAGTGAATTATTATTAGTTTTTGAATACCACGACTACAAGTGAATGAATTCTACCGTTTTTTTTCCGTAGAAATATTTAACATTGCTTGTGCCAAAACCTAAGAAGACAAGAATTATAATAACGTTTGGAATTCTTAGAGAAAAAAGTTATTGAACTTTGATTTTCGATGCAAAATTTGGAAGAAAATAATTTTTGATAAAGTTAAATCATCCCTGGTAATAAAAAATGCAGGATTACCTAAAAGGCCAACTATTTTAAAAATATGCGCGTTAAATGCGGATTTCAAAATGGTATAATTTATTATTGCATCTTGAACCAATAGGAAGTTATTGGTAAAAATCAACAACAAGAGAGTCAATTTAGCAAAAACAAATGTTTTAAAAATTAGCAAATTAAACGTGAAAATAATATCATGCGTCCAACATGGTAGATTTTTGATTGATTGCCTGTTTTAATGATATTATCCTAGTGATAAATGCAACCTTTTAACTGCTAGGGCCGATTGCAACATTACCAAAAATGTCAACAAAGTGCAAAAAACGGCTGCATTTTCAAGCTTCTTTTGAATTATACCTGGTCTATTGGGCTCTAACAAAACCATAAAATATTTTCGCAGTTGCTTTTAGTTTATTTGTTATTTTCTTCAAAAAAATAGTGTTTTGAGTTTTGAGCCAACTTTCAATCACTTGATCACTTAGTTAGAAAACAAAGACAAAAATAGATATTTTTTTTAAACTAAAGCAAATGCTTAAACTGTTCGCACCTATTCTAATACAGGCTCTGCACCTCCGAATAAATGAAAATCTTATAATAATCTTGTTAATTTTTGCTCAGAATCTTGTAATGCAGCTGCCTCCCCAAGATTTCTCATCTCCTCTAAGGACACCTGATGGGCTTGCTGTACACGATTTTCTTAATGCAGCCCCAATAAAAAAATCAAGTTGATTTAGGTCTGGTGAACGGGGTGGCCATAAAATTGGCCCCAGACCTCATGTTTATCTGCCTGTATCTCTGGCATATTTGTAATGCAGCGGCTTGCACAAGATTGCATACCTCCTCTGAGAAGCTGTTCGGCTTGCTGTATTCGATTTATTTAATGCACCTCTTATAAGAAAATTAATTTGGTAATAACCACTATTAAAATATTTGATGGTTTTTTAAAAGACCAATTGAAGAGGTATAATTCAAAACAAGCTCGAAAATGTAGCCGTTTTTTTCACATTGTTAACATTTTTGGTAATGTTGCATTCGGCCCTAGAAGTTAAATGCTTGGTTTTATCATTAGGACAACATTATAAAGACAGGCAATACCCGTGTTTTTTTGGCATTCTATAAATAGTACAGTAAAAAATTACGAAAAAATCGCATCCGCAGTAGCCTGGTTTTTGTATTTAAAAATTGGCTTAACTGAAAGAACACCTGTCAGAATATTAAAAAAAAAAATATATTTGTGAGAATCAGAAGAAGTCAAAATTAACTTCACGAAAAAAAAACTAATAGTAACCAACATTTGAGAATGAAATCACCAAAAATCCATTCGAGACTCGGAAAACTATCCGCAGTATGATTGTACTTTAACTTTTATCGGCAGTATTCGCCGATGTTGTATTTGTTATTCATTTAAAATCCTACTATGGATAGCTACTATGGAATACTACTATGGATAGCTTTTCCAATAAAACACGGTTAATCAATCAAAAATATGCCATGTTAAACGCATAGTATCATTTTCACGTTTACTGTGCTAATTTTGAAAACTTTTGTTTTTGCTAAATTGGCTCTAGTATTGCAGATTTTTACAAATAACTTGCTATTGGTTCTAGATACAATAATAAACTATACAATTTTTAAATCCACATTCGACACGCATATTTTAAAAATAGTTGGCCACTTAGGTATTCATGCATTTTTTATTACCAGAGATGATTTAGCTTTTTCAAAAATTATTTTCTTCCAAATTTTGCATCGAAAATCAAAGTTCAATAATTTTTTTCTCTAAGAATTCCAACCGTTATTATAATTCTTGCCTTCTTATGTTTTGGCAAAAACAATGTTAAATATTGCTACGAAAAAAAACCGGTAGAATTTATTCACTTGTAGTCGTGGTATTAAAAAACGTAAAGTAACGCAAAAAATAATGCAGTGAACAAAAAAATGCACATATCTTTTCTTGTGGGTGGGATAGACTTTTATTATTAGTGTTCAGGACGGTCATAAAGTCTACTATTTTTTTTTATATTCCACGCGCGCAAAATGGGTTATGGCTACCCTTAAAATGTTTTTAACACATCACGAGCGATTAGGTAAGTAGGAGAAGATTTAGAAGGAGATACCGATGCACATTGGTTTTGAATGTTTTCACATCGAAATGAGAGGGGAAAGTCGAGTCGGGTAAAGCATTCCACATTCGGGTGGTGCGACTGAAGAAAGAATCTCTGTACATTACAGTACGTCCGAAATTGGGCTCAAGGGTTAACTGATGAGAATTCCTAGAAGCGCGAGTATTACGGTTGAATTTTTTGAGGGGAGGAATGCTACTGGCTTTCACTAAAACACTGATTATAATAATAACGATAAAAAAGAGAAAGACACGAAACATTACGTCAGTGTTCGAGAGATGTAATTGTTTCCATTATAGATCTTTCACCTATCATTTTTAAAGCTCTCTTTTGAATTCTGTCCAACAAACTCAAGTGAGTTTTTGGGGCTCCTGCCCGAACATGAGAATTGTACTCAAGTTAAGGACGAATAAAGGCTTTGTAGATCACAGCCAGATCAGAAGGGAAGAAAAACTTCTTGCACCTACGGAGAAAACATAAACACTTAGCAGCGTTTTTGGCGACATCAAATATGTGGTCATTCTACAAAAGGTGGTCTGTGACACACATACCGAGCACTGAAAGCTGTTCGGTTTCCTCGATGCAAGTGCCGTCCATGGATAGCGGCATTGGGGGTGGGTTTCGCTTGAGCGACAGGAGACAGCATTGAGTTTTAGAAGCATTAAAGTCTACGCGGTTTTTGATTCCCCATTGGACAATGCTGTCGAGATCAGAATTTAATGAGCTTATCATACGCTGCCGTTCAAGGTCGACATCCGAAGGACATGGATGAGAATCTGTAAACGAATATGAGAAGCTGAGGGTACTGTCGTCAGCAAAACAGTTTAATGGATTAGAAGTTTCAGACAAAAAAACATTTATAAAAATAAGGAAGAGATTCGGAGACAAAACGGAGCCCTGGGGCATACGAGCATTTATTTTGTGGATTTCAGACTTGAATCCGTCCAATACGACTTGTATTGAACGGTCCGAAAGGTAATTTCTAATCCAACGAAGAAGAGATTCATCGAAACCAAATGCGCGCCTTTTCGATAAGAGAGCTTGATGCCAAACTCTATCAAACGTTTTTGAAATATCAAGTGCAATAATCTTACTTTCTCCAAAACGATGTAAAGATTTGTTCCACTGTTCGGTGAGATATACCATCAGATCACCAGTGGACCTATTGCTACGAAAGCCGTACTGCCGGTCATTAAGAAGCTTTCGTTCCTCGAGACATTTCTTGAGCTGGAAATTAATCAGCGTTTCCATGACCTTGGAAAAAAGGGACGTAAGTGCAATTGGTCGATAGTTAGATGGTGAAGAAGATACGCCTTTTTTAGGGACAGGCTGGACAAATGCTGTTTTCAACCCACTCGGAAAGGGACCAGTAGAGTAGGACAGATGGGAAAGCTTACGCAGTGGTTTTGCCAGCGTTGAAGAACACCTCTTCAGAACAATGTGAGGGATACTATCCGGGCCAGCGGATTTGTGTACATCGAGATCTTTTAGAACTATAGCAACTGCGCGAGTGTGAAAGAAGATTTGTCCCATAAAACCATTTACGCTCTCAAGTACAGGAGGAGTCATTACACTTTCTGGCAGCGTCGAATTAACAGCAAACTGTGCTGACAAAAGGAGTATCATTGAAGACGAGCGTTGGAACCCAGGACGAGGTGGTATTTCGTATGTTTTTTACAAATGACCAACAAATTTTACTACCTTTGGGACATTGTAGTATTTTTTGCCGTAATTTTTGATCATGTACAAATTTAGTTCTTCTAATATGAACGTTACAGGTCTTTCTAGCTTGTTGAAACTTTTTCCGGTTTTCCTCAGTAGGGTTGGCTTTATAAAATCGGAAGCTTACTTCTCTAACCCTAATAAGCTCTTTACAGCTCGAATCAAACCATGAGTTTTCTTTGGGTTTGATAGATTTCACCCTATTCGGGATAAAATTTCTCATTCCACAAAGAATCAAGTTTGTAATCATATCTGCACTGGCGTCAACGTCACTATCGAGGAAGCATAGTGACCAGTTAAAGCTATTGAAGAAATTATTGAGACCGTCCCAGTTGGCTTTCTGGTATTGCCAAACGGTTCTCTTTGGAATTTTTTCTTTAACTGTGATTTGGTGACACGAGAAATTCGCAGATATAACACAATGGTCCGATGTGCCTAGAGGTGATAATACACTAATAGTGTATTTATCAGGGTTAGATGTAAGAAACAAGTCTAGGGTGTTGGCGGTTTGACCTGCAACGTCAGGAATCCGAGTAGGCTCTTCAACAAGCTGAGTCAGGTGGTTTAACTCAGCAAAAATCTCGACATAACTTCCTTCGGGTGTTGTCTGACCAGAATAGCGTAGCCACGAAGAATTGTGTACATTGAAATCGCCCGTAACAACGATTTCACCGTGCGGAAAATGGGAAATAATTCTCTGGATGGAGTCGGATAGTGCATCGAATTCGTTGGAAGTCGAAATACTATCCAAACTAGGACTACGATAAATAAAACAAGTATGGATGATGCGCTTATGGATGGTGAATTTAAACCACATGAAATTAAAGTTCGTATTCAAACATGAACCATATTGTGGTTGAAGCTGATAAGCCACATCATTACGTACATATATTGCGAGACCATGGTGTAAGTAAAATAAAGGCACTGAGCTATAACCATGTAGGCTGAATTTGGAGTAATCAGAATTTTCACCTACCTGGGTTTCACTAAGTGCCAATATTGCTGGCCTGTTTTTTTACAGAATGCACGTACACTGCACAGAAATTCTTTCTCAGCCCCCGAATGTTGCCGATATCGACCCTAAATTCACCTACCATTACGAAAAACAAACATAAAAAACCAAATCAGACAGTTATCTATGCTAATATTGAGTTTGGGCCCAATAAAACTTCACAATACAAAACTATCAGTGTTATGCCTTAATAGTATGTATTGATCCGCCCCTGGAAACCCAAAATCAATATCAGCAATTTGTCTAATTTACTTCGGCTCAATCAATTACATACGTTATATGAGATGAGCCACACATTGCATGTAATGACTAATCCGAAAGCAATGTGAGGCATTCCAAGGTTATCCATTATTTATTGGACACCCTGTATATAAAAGTTTGATTTGTAAAAAGTAAGTATCTACGAAGCCTAATTTAAAAATTATTTTTTTGGAGGCGTGGATGATGCAGGTGCTTACATAATTATAGGCACATAATGTAGGCACTAGGTAGGTAACTGACTAGATAAGTGTTGTTCTTTTTATTGTTTTTTATTTATAAAGGGATCTATGTTATACTGCCTATGTTTTTGTAGGTAGATAATTGATTTGAATTATGTAAATTATAAAGGTATTTATTAATTACGTATTACCTACATAGGTAGAAGGAACCTAAGTATTTATGGTCATGGTCATACAAACCTATACCTATATAATGAAAGTGTAGGGTGTAGATAGGTAGGTGGATACCTAGGTATGCACATAATATTGTAATGATAGGTGCGAGGGTGATTTTTAAAGACATAATATGCATAGCCTTATAGGTATGGGAGCCTACTATATGTAAGAGGTATTCAGTGACTAAGGTAGCAAAAATATAGTTATGTAGAATGTAGTTTAGTTAACATCTACACAGGTATATGAATGTACCTACTTATCATGCGTAAAAATTAAACATAGTTAGGTAGGTAGAGGTACCTATGAAGTTAACTTCCATGGTAGAAAACTAGAAATTGATGAGGTCCATAGTATTAGGTATGATATCATTAAAAAAATGTTTTAAAAACAATTAAAAATGAATTATTATACCATGTATAAGTTAGTATAATTTAACTTTATTTTAATGGCTAAAAAAGTTACAACTCAAAATAAAGTATGCCATCTGATTTGTTTGATAAATATGAATTTATGAAAAAAAAATCCAAAATTAATTTTTTATATATGATTTTTTTTGAACATTTTCAAAAATAAAATCTGGTAAGCCAACATTTAGTATTTAATAAAGTTCAATTTTATGTAAAATAAAAGAAAGTATTCATGAGCCCGTTTTCAAGATATTGAATTTTCAAAAAAAAAAAATTCATTTCTTTTTAAAAAATCCAAAAATTATTTTGCCGAAAAACTGTATATGCAAAATTGTTTGAATTGTAAAGGGGTTTTTTTATACAAATATTGGTGAATATCGGTAAAGCCTTTTAAGAGAAATTTCAAAAGACAAATAATCGGTTTTATGGCAGGTACCGTTAATAACCGTTATTGGTAAATTTTTTGTTATCAAAATATTAACCCTACCTTCAGTAGTAAATATAATTTTTTTATCAAAATCCTTGGAGCCGTTTTCGAGAAAAAGAATTTTTTTCTTAAAGCTGGCCATACACGACCGAACCAACGAGCCGAACGGCACGGAGCCGAACCAAAATTGCCCGTGAGTGGGAAAACTCAGATGGCTTCGTTTGATTCTGCCGAACAATTTGGATATTCAGCCAGTCCAAAATCCACAAACACGAACCTCCGAACCAATGTTCGGCTCTATCGTGTGTGGGGAATCAACAAGCCAAGCAGTTCTGTTTGCGTCCAATTTTCCAATCGCTCCACCATCACTAAACAATAAAATCCAACTTTCTCACTCTATCTCATTAAATTGTAGAATACAATTTTCACCAAAAACATCTAATTGTCTCATTCTCTTTTTTGTCAAGTTTAATACAAAACACAAAATTCAGATTTTTAGAATTTTCTTGGTTTCTCATTGGGCAACTGTCATAAGAAGTTCAGTTCAGTCGACTTGTGCTTTCAGCATTGAACGGACCGCTGACGTTTTTTGTTTTTTTGATTTTTTTTTTTAAATTTGGTTTACAATAATGTATATACTTTTTAAGAGTTTTACCATAAAAAAATTAAAAATTTCAACTTAACAGTTTTCGTCTGTCTGTTCTCGCCCGTACAGCCTAAGCGGCTGGAAAGATTTTGTTCAAACTTTTTTTAATTTTTGTTTAGGACCAAAAATGACGGTACATGTCATACATTTTTTTTTTCGCCAAAAACGAAAATAATATTTTTCTCAAAAACGGGTCCGAGGATTTTGTTATTAAAAATTCAAATAAATTAAGTAAGGAAATGCTACTTTTTAATAATTTTTTTAATTCCATGAATTGAATATTTTGGGTACCTCCAGTACAACCATTTGTTTGGTTTTCGATTTTCTCGAAAACCGTTAAGTTGAAAATTTTCTTTTTTTTATGGTAAAACTTCTAAAATATATAAACATTATTGTGAACCAAAATTAAATTTTTTTTTTTTTTGAAAATTAAAAAAAAAATCAATTTTTTTTTTTTTAAACTAAATATGTTTGTAGAATACTTGAAAAAATTATCTTTCTAAATTCGAAAATAACGGTACCTTCCATACAAATATTGAAAAATCATTCTTCTTGAAAACGGCTCCAAGGATTTTGATAAAAAGATGTGTGTTTACTATTTAAGGTATTGCCAATATTTTAATGAAAACAAATTTTAGCAAGAACAGTTAATAACGGTACCTGTCATAGAACTGATTTTTTTGTTTTCAAATCTCTCGTTGACAGCTGCTCCGAATTCAACCAAAATTTTTATACAAAAGCTCCTCCACAATTCAAATAATTTTGCATTCAAACATTTTCAAAAAAAATAATTTTTGGATTTTTAAGAAAATATTGAATTTTTTTTTTTTGAAAATTCAGTATCTTGAAAACGGGCTGATGAAATTTGTTTTTATTTTATGCGAAATTGTATTTTATTTAATACTTAATCTTGGCATACTAGAATTTATTTTTGAAAATGAGCGAAACATTTTATATATAAAAAAGTAATTTTTAAGAAAACCGCTCAAACGATTTTTTTTTTCATAAATTCATATTTATCAATCAAATCAGATGGCATACTTGATTTTGAGCTCTAACTCTCAAAGCCATTAAAATAATAAATTTATAATAACTTAAAGTAATAATTTATTTATTTTTTTTTTTTCTTTAATGATATTATAATATTTTGGAACCAATAGCTACGTACTTGTACATCATAAAATTCTAGCTACTTTAAAGTTGTTAGCTACGAGAGCAAGTTTGTGTGATCCAGTCTTGCCCATTTTTTTTTTAATTTTAGTAATACTAAACTAAAAATCAGAAGATTATAAGGCCTTTAATTATAAAAAATAAAATTAAAAAATATAGAAACCAAGTGCTACTTTAGTTTTTGAAAGTTTTTTTTTTAATAAAAAGATCATTGAACTTTAAAAAAACTGTCAGAAGGGAAAATAACCAAACCTGCGCATTCCCAACATTTATTTTAATCTTGTTAAGCAAAACAAAAAAAAAAAACAGTATCGAAATAGATATTCTTAAAATTTTATAAATAAAATAACTTACATTTTACTTTTGTTTTTCCCACATATACGCGATGGTTTTTGTTTTGTTAGTTTTTTTTTTTGCTAAATTATTTTATTCACAACGATTTTTTTATATAAATTTAAATTGATGTATGAAAAACGATTTGCACTCTAACTACGACATTTATATTTTCTATAATATTTTTTTATATTCGTTTCCCCGAAACCTTATTTCCAAGGATTTTTTGTTATATTATTAAATTTCTTTTAGCTAAAACTTTGATTTCTATATGATAGAAAATATTTTATATTTTATCTATTTTGTTTTTATTTTCATTCACAAAATTTATTTTCTTAAATTTGATGATATTTCTATGAAATATTTTTTTTAAGTATAAATTATTTTCTTTTTACAAAATTTTTTGTTGAACAAATTTTCGACGAAAACGCACAAATTTATTTATATTTTACAATCGATTATTTTATTTTGAATAAAATTTGAGTTGAGATTTTCCAATTTGAAAAATACAAAGAATGATTTTTGAGTTACAAAAATTTCGATAAAAAATAACTCAACAAAAAAAAAACATAACGTTGCTGCGAGACTCTAACACTTGTTAGCTTGTGCCACTTATGAAAATCTTCTCGTATAACGGATACAATGAATACACACTCATTTTGCAAGTTTCGTCTGCTTTTTCGTTTCCTTTTCTTTGGTATCCTTAATTTTTTTTGATTAAAATTCCGAACAAATATTCACATTTTCCAAAAACTTTATTTTTTGATTTTTTTTTTTCAAAAAATGTTAAAACATTAGTTTTGTATTTTTTTTTTTTTAAATTTTAATTTTTTGAAAATTTTCCAATCTTTATTCGTACCATACCCCCATTATATCAAAGCACCTGTTATACTGTTTGTTGTCCTTGAGTGAACAATAATATAAATTAAAGGAGAAAACCGTTAAATATGGTTGTAAATTTAAGCAAAAACAATTAGCAAAAAAAAGAACAAAGAAAAACTCACTAAAATTTAATTTCTTTTGAAAAGAATTTAATATGATTTTTTTTTGATAATTTTGCCAGCACTGAAAAAATTGGACTTGGATTTTTTAACGGTTCTATATTTTTCTGCTACTGCTGCGGCTGCTGGTGGTCCTTTTAGTTAATGCTGCTGCCGTATATACAAACGCACGCACGCCAACATACACACAACTATACACATCTACTACACTCATACAGCAGAGGACAGAGAGACAGGAAAACTTCAATTGCTGGTGGTTCCCGTAATTCCCTGCTTTCTTTGAGAGTAGATACCGCAGAAAAGAAAGGCAAAAGGAGAAACTTTCTCGTCCTGGGAAAATTTCAAAATTTGACGATTTTTTTTTCCAACTACTTCTTCTTTTCCGAACAGAGTTTTATGTACATCGCATTGAATTTTTCAAAAAAAAAAAAACATCAGATATCTTTAATTTTCTGTTGTGTGGTTATTTTCCGTCCCATTAAATTAACAAAAAAAAAAATAAGAAAATAACAGTGGCTCAAAGGACACATCCACTGTTGCTGGTCCTAATCAACATATGTGTAATTTGAATCAGAAACACCGATTGGAAAAAATGTAGATATTATTACTTTGCTCTGAACAGAAAAAAGGGTGTAAAAATAGTCGTTATGCCTTTATTTTAAATGCGTTATTTTTGCGACTTCGAAATCCTTTTTAAATTTTCCTGCTTAATTTCTTCTTTTTTTTTCTTTTAACTTTCACTGAAATGTGTGTGTATATTATTTAGATTTTTTTTAATGTGAAGTATATGTATTTTATGATGATGGTGAAAATAGGAGGAAAAGGCAACAAACAGCACAACCCGAAACCGGAACACCAACTAGAGGCAGGCAAATTTGAAAAAT
Organism: Melangyna quadrimaculata; assembly: GCA_949320155.1. Lineage (NCBI taxonomy): Eukaryota > Metazoa > Arthropoda > Insecta > Diptera > Syrphidae > Melangyna > Melangyna quadrimaculata. The sequence goes on along the minus strand of OX439483.1, from coordinate 147,661,876 downwards.
TCCCAATTGCCTGTGATTTTCCTGGGGTTGGCTTAGGTCTCAAATAACGGTACAAGAGCTGCTGGAGAGAATGTATAATATGGAAGAAGATTCTGTGTGTGGAAAAATTATTTTGCTACCGAAAATAAAAAGCTTATGAAAATGCCATGCGATAAATTGAGATTCAGAGAGAATAAGAGAGAGAGAAAGAGAAGGCAGCAGCCAGCAGAGCTTATAGTCAATGGAATTTATGGAAAGTTGAGCTTTATTTTTGTCTGGGGGGAGGAAATTTTCTCTCACAAATTGTAGAGACATGATATTGGGAAATTTTCGCAAAGTTTATGACGATTTTATTTTGCAGAAATGCCCTGTTCGATTTAATGTAGGAACATCATCTCTGTTGAGATTTGAAGTTTGTTTTGAGCGGGGCGGCCCAACAACAGGATGGGCGGCCAAAAAAGGGGGGCGGCAAAACAGGACGTGTTGCCAACAAAAAACAACAGTAGGTCGCAAAAAGGACAAGCGGCCAACAAAAAATGACGGGCAGCCAGCAAAAAGAGGATTAATAACCAAAACAAAGGACAGGCGGCAAAAAAAGAAACAGCGACGAAAAATAAAGGACGGTTGGTGAAAAAAAGGACGGATGGCAAAAAAAAAAAAAAAATGGACTGACGGCCAAAAAAAGGATGGGTGTCCAAAACAAGGACGAGTGGCCAAAAAAAAAGACGGGCGGCCAATAACAAAAAAAAACTATTTCATTTGACTTGACATAAAATACAGTTTGAGAAAAGTTATAGGCCATCATCTATAAATTGAGGAGTGGTGGTACCGCACCCCAACACATCGATCGTATGTTCTAAGCCTTGGAGACCTTCTGTAAGAACCTCGAAGATGCTCTGGTTCCTCATTCGCCCTTGTTGATGGACGGGCTCTTCGAAGCTTTGGACCCTAACAACTCGGTACGTTTGCGTAAATTGGCCCTGAGAGTTTTTTTAGCTGCAGCAAATGCAGCAAAGGAAAATATGTTGCAATTCTTCAATCAACTCATTCAAATGTATTTGGTTAAGACTGGATAACGAATTGCCATTGCAAGAACAAAGAGAAATGTATGCCATTAGCCACTGACTCAATGAACTTTACCTTAAATCTACTCGCCAAAGCCGATGATCCAGATGTTCGTGAAGTTTTAAACGAGGAAATGGGTGCTGTCTACCCCAAGATCATGGAAAGGATCTACGAATCGATTTTGTCTACCGAGGAGGTTATTCCCAACTTTAAGAACGACGATTTGCCAGTCCCCGCGCCGCAGCCATTCTGGCTCTCAAGGAGTTTGCTTTGCACTGTGTTACTGCTTTAATTATATATTTTGATCCTATCAGAATACCTTTGAAATGATTGACCATCCCCCAAGAAGACATTCGTAAAATTTCCAATGATGCTTTGGTCACTTTCATTTTGACCCTCTACAAGCAAAAGGATGTGGAAGGTGTTTCGAATGCTGTTTTCAGTTTGAATCCAAAACTGGGACAAATGATCCGTGATGATGAAGAGGTTTCAGTTGTTATGCTTTTGAGGGCTATGGTGATCTGCTGAACGATTTGAAACAATTAGCTATTGCTAATGATGATCTTCGTGATACCATCTTTGCTTGCATGACTGATGTCCACTTGGGAAAGGTAGCATGCCAATCGATGACCCAACAGCAGGTGCTGGTAGTGACGAGAACGAAGAAAGCGAGTATGATGAAGCTATTGTTGAATTGGCTGGAAATATTATTCCACTGCTTGGTAAGGCAATGCGTCCGGAGAAATTCGCCATGTTCTTTTGAAGAATTTGTCCAATTATTCTTCAGAAATTGGAAAAGGCGAAAAGAACGAACCGACTACGATACATTGTTGCCAATTTTGGTCGGCGTTTTGTCAGATGAATTCGATCAAGATAGACAAAACGCCATCTTCGGTATTGGAGAGCTGGTGCTTTTCTGATGCTAAATCATATGAATTATTTTCTCAAATCCTCACCGCGATCTCTTCAAATCTGTTGTGTCAGAAACAAAGCAAGGTACTTTGGACAACATTTGTGGTGCCATTGCCTGATTATGGCCAGTTGCAGTATGATTCCATTGCAAAAAGTGCTGCCAGTCTTCCTGAAAAATCTTCAACTCAAAGAAGACTTTGATGAGAAAGACTTGGGCATGTTTAAGGAGGTTCGCGGAAAAATATCCAGATAAATTTGCCGCCACCCGCCGTGTCGTACCGAGTACGAATGCCAAAAACGCTTCATTCATTCAGACGATTTAAGAAGGCAACTAAATAGGAGGAGAAATATCGTTTTAAAAGTAAAGTTGTTTAAAAAAAAGAAGGGGGACAAATAATTATTTAATGTCAAACCGGGGGAGTGTATTCACTATTTTACTCTCTTTTTTTCTCGAAGGTCTCCAATTTTTGTTTTTTAAATTAAGAAACCCGGTATAAGTAAGTTCATACAAATAAAAAAAGGAATACAAATTTGGCCAAAAACACTTGCAGTCCAGGAAAATAAAATACAAAAATGTTCTTACTTCCAATAAATTATGACAAATCTGAATTTTGGTTGAGAGCTTTCTGTTACCATCCTTAAATCTTGGTTCTTTAATAGAAAATATTTTTCCAAACATAACCCCAACAAAAAAAATTTCCCCACCCATAAATATAATAAATATCCGCACATATTACATTTTTTTAATAGATTTACTGAACCCTAATGTGATTTACCGTTTTCTCCAAATCTATCGATTCTATGAAAAAATTGTTTTGGTGTGAAATTAAAATTTTGGAGGTAAAATGTGTACCTGGAACTTTTTTCGAAAGAACCTATAGTTTTCGAGTAATTTGGAAAAAACTGAATTTTTGTTTGTATTTTGAGGGCTCCCACGGTATATTAAGAGCCCCAAAGGGATCTTGGGAGGCCTCTTCTATAGCTCTGAGGCTCCTTAACCTCTCTTCAATTACCCTACAGCTGTGTTGGAGGTCTCTACAGCTCTGTTAAAGGCCATACATCTTAGTTGGCGGCTTCTACACCTCTACAGCTTTGTTTGAGGCAATGGAGCACAGTTGGTGGTCCTTACGCCTTTTTTGGATCACCATAGAGCGGCTTCCCAGCCTCGTCCACCTAAAAACTAAAAAGTTTTTTTCAGGGCTACTGCCTCTTACGAGGAATTGACAAATCCTCCAAGAGTATCACTTGTCACGAATAAGTGCTTCTCGTCTAGCCGTTCGGATTCGGCATAAAATTGTAGGTCCCTTTCATTCCTGTCGACAGGCGCACACAGGAATGGTTGCGAGTTGTTAGTCTTTAGGCCCTGGTTCTTCACGAGCCGTTGTGCCACCCAATTTATTTTTTTATAGAGCTTTGTTGGAGGCCTCTAGAGCCATGTTGATGGAGGCCCTACAGCTCTGTAAGAGGTCCTTTAGCTTAGTTGGTGGCCCTAACACCTTCCTTGAAGGATCATATAGCTCTATTGGAGGCCTCTATCTGTTAGATGCCCTACACCTCTCTTGGAGGGCTCTGCATCAATGGTTGAGGCCCTAGAGCTCATTTAGAGGCCCCTACATCTGTTTTGAAGGACCATAGGTTACTATGGGAGGCTTCTATACTCTACAGCTCTGTTGAGCTTGGAGTCCCGAAATCGCTGTTGGAGGTCCCCACAGCTCGGTTAGAGGACCTTCAATAATAAACATTGAGCTGTTAGGAACCACGAGTGGCCCCACAAATTTCTTCAATAATTTAAACTAAAACCATTGTTTAGATACTGACCCTTCTCCCTCCACAAAAGACTTGGACAATTCTTGAAATTTCCCTATAAAACAGAAAATATTTTGACCGCAAAAATTAAGCAAAAGATTATTATTTTTAAAAAAGCATGAACCTCTAGAACTTCCGATTTCTCAGAAAAATCCCAACTTCAATATTGAGATCACTTCTTATTAAAATCTAATATTCCAAACATCAACTCCAAACCAACCCATACAAATCCTCCAATAAATTTTTTTCGGCGCCTAATTTTGATTTTTTGAAAGCTAGTTTCTTTGAATTCTATACAAGTCTCGAGAGGCCCATTGAGCCCCAGTCCGACTCTGCGTGCTTTCGTCGAATCACTTCACTTGATTTTCAACGTCAAAAGTCTGAACGTTAAAGTCCTAACTTAATGAGCCAGGTAATTTGTTTGCTTTCCCATTAGTACGTACATTTATATTCATGTAAAAGCGTACTCCAGTAAAACAACTGCATCACCCCTTCTCTTTCAACAATGTCAGTGTTAAGCAGCGTCCACATTATGCCGACCAACATTGTTGATTTAAATTGTCCATCAACATGCTAGTGTGTACGTGTTTAAGTGTATACTGTCTTGCGTCCATGCAAACACTCATTTACGTAGGTACCTACTCAATTTTCTATGTCCATTTCATTTTAAATAACAATAAAAATAAAACAATAAACGAAAACAAAACATTGTCTTATTACACAAATAAAAAAAAAAAACAGAATACCTACACAGGCCAAAAACAGCGCATGCGCAATACGAATGACAGCTGTGTTACTGAGTTACGTTACTGGGTTACGTTTACACGTCCACATCAACTCTCAACTCAGCATTGGTGATCAGCACTGTTATACACACAAATAAACATAATGTAAACGCGCGCTGCTTTGTTCTTCCGTTTAAGTAATGCTCATGGTATCATCTTTTTAATTCGCACTTCACGAATGTGTAAAATCTTAACCAATTGCGTATCCCCTTATTTTATTTAGGTATAGGTATATCAAAATAAACATTTTTCATTAGAACTTCGCTATCAAACTGGAAATTTTGTAACATCACTGTTAAACTTTTTGCCAAGCTTACCTATATATTTTTATAGGCGCTCCTTTTATTTGGTACTCTCCACCCAGAGGGATTGTGGAAAATCAGTATAATTTCCCATGTACATTATGTATATTTAAATAACTATCCATGCGCGCTACACTAAGAGAAATGTGTTATTTTTTCATTGTGGATAAAATATCCAAAATGACCAAATTTTTTTTTTTTTTTTTTTTTGAAACAGTAAAATCACAAAACCAAAAATTATAATTTCCCTCCGAGTACCTACCTACCTACACAGGAAACGGAAAGTCTCATATTCTATTCAATAGCCATGATGATGGCGCAATGAGAATACAGTTTTTTTTATCATTAAATACTGTGACTGTGACAATATAAATTCAAGAGAGGGAGAGTGAGAGTACCATGCTGAATTATATTCTCGCATTAAGCTCAGCAACAGTTTTTTTTGTGTTGTTGTTGGAAAGCTCTTTTTTTGTTGGTGAGCGGAAAAGGATATAATTACCATTCATTTCGCATTGATAGTGAAGAAGATGCTCAAATAAATGCTGTTAGAAAAAACAAATGAGGGTATGGGTAAAACGATAGGAATTTCCATTTCAGGACTATCAAATTAACATTATATCTATTATTTCTCATTGTATTTTTTTTCTTTAGGTATATGTTTTCAATTTTTTGCTGGTCAAATATCATGGGGGCCGGGTTCCTTGAAAGTCAACGAAATTTAAATAATATTGGCCAGAGAAGGAGTTATAATTTCTCTTTTAATCAACATGCAACTTTTTTCTCTGAGTACATAAGTAATTGATTTAAGACTTAGTTCATTAACAACGGTAATTGGACAGTTTGTAGACCTAATAGTCACTTTTGCAAGAAAACGATGCACAATCAGAAGAAGAACGAAGACAAAAAAAAAATGTTGATGGAGGATTGAGTGGCAACGGATGGAAAGAATTAATAGGTTAAACGAGGTAATTGAGTGGTGAGATGACTTTGGTGTAGATTATTAACTTTTATAGCCTAGAGCAATATTGTTTGTATACCTACATCGATATTTTTGAGGGGGTATAAAGAAGAGCTAAGGATAATGCTAGTTTGGGTTGAAATTAAAAAAATAGACAGGCTTATACGAAAAGAATTAAATGAACACAATATAGCCAGAAGAATGACTATCTATATCAGTGTTATTATGAGTATCTAATTAAATTGTAATTATAGTCAGATTTTTGCCTTGAGCAATCTTCTTCTCCATTTGACCGGCGATTGTCATGATCTCGAGGGGGACCACAACTCTCCCACTCAACTGCTTCACCTACGGTTCTAATTGTGGGGTTCGCCTTTTTTTGCCTTTAGCAATATTAAAAAAATTGAATGCTTTAAATTCAGAAATCATACTATTTACATTTGATTTATTGATGCTAGAATTGATTCCCGAACAAAGTATTTATTAGGTATGTTAGGAAAATTGTTCTTTTTTTAATTTAACAATAGACGAAAACCATGGGTTCCTGAGGTGATTTTAAGTCGAAAAACTTAGGAGGTAATTTCCTAGTTTTCGCTTCCTTTTCGAATTATTTTTGTTGGTCTCACTTCTTTAATTGGCCTTAACTTTGTCAAAAAATACAACCAATTCTTGAATTTTAGTTTTTGTATAGACACAAGAGCACCTAATAGTTTTTATCCGTTATACAATTTTTTGCATTTTCATGCGGTTTTTTTTTGACTTTGGTATAATGTTTTGCTTACAAAAACACGTTATAGCCCAATTTCTTCTCTTATAAATTACCTTATCTTTTTTCCCAAGAAAGTATGTACATTTAAAATTATTAACAAAATAAAATAAAATAATTAAATTAAAGAAAATTTGAATTTTTGAATAAAAACGATTACAAAATTATTCTAACTTTTTCACTAATTCTTTTGTTGGCTCTTTCTAACAGTCAGCTTAGATCTAGTTTTTTATTCGATTCAAATTTCTTTTTATTTTATTTTGCGTATAATTTTAAATGAATTTTTTTGTTTAAAAAATAAATTAGGTATTTTTTAAAAACGAATTGAACTTTCATTTTAAAATAGAAAAAAAAATACTTTTTAAAGTGTTTTTGTAAAAAAAAAATGACCCAAAGTAAAAAAATCGGCATTAAATGTAAAAAATGGGTTTGATAAAAAAATTCGGCAAACAGTTTAAGGACGGATAAAAACTGTTACGTGCTAAGCCAAATTTTGATTGGCTTGCTTAATTATTTTTTTCCGCAGTTGAAAAATTAAAAAAAAAAATTGTTTTTACAAAAATAGGTCGCCGAAATTCTAAGTTTCTGTTTGGCTTTTAATTAAAACTTTATATGAAGTCGTTGAGGCAACAAAACCGAACAAAAAAATTCTGTGTGGTTAAGTTCAGTTTTGCAGTATCCGCTTAAAATCTTTAATCAGCTAAAAGTTGAACAGCTTTTCTGTATTTAATCGGACTAAATATGATTAAATTATATTGTAATTCTAAATATTACCTACCAAAAAACATAATAACTACCAATTAAAACAGCCCCTGCAACAAACAACGGGATCAAGGCTAAATAAATTAAACGTTAAATATAAAAAACACTTAAAAAGTTAGCCCAGAGAATATTCGAGGCTTTACTCTGTTAATGTTAGTCTATAGGAAATTTAATGGCTGAGGCTTGCAGAGATTTGAAAAACATTTAAGAGTCGTTTTAAGAAAATTTTAAAAATATTTCTTACCCGTTCTAGATAATTCGAAATTCTTCTTTAAGCAATAAAGTAAAAATTGCTTGTACCAAACTTGAAGCAAAAAGTACCAAGGTGCACCAGATTTTAAGACATCTTAATCATAGTATCGTAACAGGTGGATATAGTGTTTGACTTGTAACCTGGACCTGTGGGTTCGAGCCCCAGTCTATGTAGCATTCTTTTCTACATTCCCCAGTTTCAACTGGATGTCACCCGTGCAATTTCATGAGATAATTCTTAACATCTAATTCTCAATCCAAAAATCTACCTGAGGTCTTACAGGCATTTAAATAGTTAAATTTATTGTTAATTATAAATTATAAGTTTATCGCGCCGAAATCAAGTTTTTACCCCGGTTCAAAAATATCGAAGATCAGTGGCCTCATCACGTAAAACAAAAACGATAGGACGATATCGTTTTCAATATTGCTATCTCTATCACTTCTGTAGAAACAAATAAAGACAGCTATCTCCAAGACGATATCGTTCTATCGTTTTTGTTTTACGTGATGAGGGCCCAGGGCTTTTGGTGGCTTAACTGAGGTTTAACCAGGCGTTTAGCATATAAAAAAAAAAAAAATCGCTAAAAATGTCACGAAAATAGGAATTTGTGTCAGGGTGATTTGTGTATATGGTGATTTAAATGCAGTGTGATTAAAAGCTTTAGCGTATAGGGTGGGCAAGTAATTGCTAGGTCCTTCTCCGATCGGGTCTCAAACAACCTATTAAGAGGTCCTATGCGGCCAGCATCAAGTGTTGCAAACCAAAGGCAACATTGCCAGGAAGCCATCAGAGATGCCGCATCTGACATGCTCGACCACCACAACGAAACCCATGGTTTGACGACGATTACCGGTAAGCACATGCAACGAAGGAGCAGGCATACAAGGCGTCGCTGTACAGAAGGACCAGAGCTGCTCCTGAGCTCTACGAGCAAAAGAGGAGAGAGGAACACCGGCTTCTCAGAAAGGAAAAGAGGGAGCATGAGAAGCGCGAGATCGAGGAGATTGAAGGATGTCATAACAGGAATGAGGTTCGGAAGTTTTACCAAAAGGTAAAAAGGAGCTATCAGGGCTACAGAGCCCGAACCGAAGCCTGCAAGGACGAGCGAGGGAACATCGTAGTAGATTCGCAGTCGATGCTGAGAAAATGGAAAGATCACTTCTGTAGACTGTATAACGGCGATGACGAATCTAATTCCGCTGTCAGGCATATTACACCATTCAATCAACCTAGACGATAAAGGTCAACACTTCCGTCTACCCGACCTCGACGAAGTGAAGATAGCAATATCTAAGCTTGAGTTCAACAAAGCTGCTGGAACCGACTGGCTCACTGCCGAGCTATTCAAAGCAGCAGGAGATGACTTGGTAAGGAGTATGCACCAGCTCATCTGTAAAATATGGTCGGAGGAAAGCATGCCCGATGAATGGAATCCCAGCATTGTTTGCCCGATCCACAAGAAAGGAGACCCTCTAAACTGCGCCAACTATAGAGGAATCAGTCTCCTTAACATCGCCTACAAGATCTTCTCTGCCGTATTATGTGAACGCCTGAAGCCGTTCGTCCATATCAGTGTGGCTTCACGCCAGGAAAGTGCACCATCGACCAAATATTCACACTACGGCAGATCTTGGAAAAAACCCGATGCCCGATGAATGGAATCTCAGCATTGTTTGCCCGATCCACAAGAAAGGAGACCCTCTAAACTGCGCCAACTATAGAGGAATCAGTCTCCTTAACATCGTCTACAAGATCTTCTCTGCCGTATTATGTGAACGCCTGAAACCGTTCGTCCATATCAGTGTGGCTTCAGGCCAGGAAAGTCCACCATCGACCATACAGATCTTGGAAAAAAACCCAGGAACTTCAAATCGACACTCACCACCTGTTAATCGATTTTAAAAAAAATTTCCCGTACAAAATAGTTTTCCTTGAAAATATTTCTGTTATCGTGAATATCTCTGAAATAAATTCGATGAATTGACCGCCCAATTCCCCAGGAAAACTTGTTTCCGACATCAATAAATTTTCAACATCATTCATGTTCTCAATTTTTAAAGGATAGAAATATTGTGTAAGTGTTAATTATTATTAATATAAAAGCTTAACTATATATTAGCGTACTTCTAAATATCTAGGCTAAAGACACCTACTTGTAAGAAAATATAATAAGAAAATGACGAAATTTAAATATTAAAATATTGAAATTACTTATGTTTTAATTGAATTGTAAGAAAATATTTGAAAAATTTGTATGGTTTGCTATCTCGCCCCCAACTATCAACTGTCAAAGCAAAATGTGTGATTTTTCGGATTTTTGACATTTCACCACCATCACTGTCAACTGTCAAGTGCGATTTTTTTGATTTTCACTGGACTTAGTGTGCAAAATCGACCTCCTTAATCGATTGGCGCTCTCAGATCTTGACATTTCGACACCTGTCAAATTGAAAAGTGAAGTTTCTTATTTTCTGCTGGTGCTAAAGTGCTGGCCGAGACATTAGGTAATAACAACCTCCTAAGTCATTTGGTGCCCTGCTTTTTCGGAAAAACTTAAGTTGCAGCCAAAAATGTTTGTAGTGTGGAGGTAAACGCTATAAAGTTTCAACGCAGCTCGATGCTTTAGATATAGATAGTTGATAAGATTTGTTTCGTTTTTAATTTAGAATATAGTTAAAAAAAGCAAAGATATGTGGTAATTTTTGCAAAAATACAAAATGGTCCCTGATGAAAATATTTCAAAAATAAAAAACATTATTTCAGACTTAGAAAATGTTGATCATTAATAAAGTTTATAATACAAACACACATATTTGCTTTATCTGCAACAAAACTTTGAAAAGTTCAAATAAATTTCGCATACATTTAAAAGATCATCATAAGACTCAAACACACTTTCAATTTTCTTGTAAATATACATAATTCATGTAACAAATACTTTCAAACTATTTAAACAGACAGTTGTAATTTTGAAATCCGTCCTAAAAGAGTTAAGACAATAGAACCCAACATTTCAACCGAATTTCCAAGCACGTAAAGATTCTAAAGAATGCAATTTCTTGCTACAAGCCCAAAGTTCTTCTTGTCAAAAACCACTTAAAATTGATCTTAATAAAAATAAAAACTAACTTATCTAAAGGTGTAATTCCCTTTGCACTCCAACTTCATACAAAAACCAATGTTACCAGAAAAAGTATTCCAGCAATTCAAAATGCTATAGAAGATGATATCCTAAAGCTGTATGTAGATACTTTGAGTGAATTTATTCCATTTATTGAGCCCCATCTTCAATCTATATACCAAAAAGTTCTTAACTTTGTAAAAAAAAACCGTTTAAGGACATAGTATCAGAACACAATTTTTTTCAAAAAATTGAAGCTACAAATTTTAAAAACACCCAATTTTTTTACAATTAGCAGACAGTTAGATAAAGTTTTCGTACGAGGTCAGCCAACTTTAAAAGAAAACACAATTGAAGGATGTCTCAATGACATACATTTTCAATTAAAAAAGTATTTTGAGTCACCATTATTTTATTGTTAATTTTTCGACGTGTGTAAGGAGTGTCACTTTTAATAACTCGGAAGAAGTTGTTCGTTATAATTAATACTTTTGTTTGCATTAAATTTATCATTTATGTATCTTCATTATTTTTAAGTATGGCTAGTATGAAAAAAAATAAAATATGAAATTCGTTACATTAGAAGACTTTTAGCGTTTTTTCTGCTCCATCGTCTATGTTTTATTTTGTTGAAGAAAAAAATGTCCGTTTACTGAAACCAAGGGGTGTTTTAAAGGTTAGTTTAAATTTAAAACTAAAAATGTTTATACAGATGTAAATGTATTGATTTTTCAATAATCTCTTATAAAGTATTTATGTATTTCAACAACTTTATTTTTAAAGTAAGTTGATAAGCAATTCTCTACATAACAATTTCCGATTACGGAAATTTCACGTTGTTTATATTTGAGCCAACAATTTTATTTTCATTTTTTATTGATAATATTTTCTTGGGGCAAAAATCTATGTTTTCAAAAGTCTGACATGTTTTGTTCTTGATCCAACTATTAAATTTTCAATTTTTATTAACAATGCATCTTTCTCGCAACAATTTTCGCTCTTGAAATTTTAAGTATTTTCGTATTTGACCACACAATTATAATTATTGAGCTCTTTTTACAACTCGTTCTTGAGGCAACATTGTAAATTCTTCAAGTTTTAACATTTTTTTCTTAAATCAAGATTAAAACTTCTTGCTTCACTTCAACACTTGCATTCTTAAGTTAAAAATTTAAGTACTTGGGTTCATTTTAACCTACGAAAATTGTTGGTTCAAAGTATAAAATTGTTGATATAACCATGTTTTTTTCTGACTGATACGATTAATGTATTGTATTGCCCCATTCCGTACGCTCCAGCTTTTTGTCACACCTTTAAGGTGCAATTCCATGCAGGTTATTCTTACTTTAACATTCAAAACATAAATCCTTATTGTAATTTTATATCTTTGGAAAAAATATTGTCCAGCTCAAAGAAATTCTTGTTTACATTTAAAAAACAACAATCACAACTTTGTCTCACTTTTTATACTATAAATACAGAACACCTCGATAACAAATGACTTCCATAAATTTATCATTCTAAACATAAACGATAACACTTTCTTCTTACACAAAAACATTCTTGTGTGAACCGAGAACTAGAACCTCCCCCCTGCTCCAACCAACGGACAGAAAAAAATACATTTACTACCCTGGAGGTGGTTGAAAATAGTTAAATTCTACCAAAAGAATGAATTTCCAGAGCCGGTTAAAGATGGCAAAATAATGTAGCAAGGGTAGAATACAAAAAATACTTCCTTTCTCGCACTATATTCCAATAGTTGTTGTAGATATAAAGTAGTATAGGTATATAATACTCTAACTTTGTAAAACACACTATCCCATACAATTTTGTGCTTCCTTAGTCATTTGTTTGGATTAACCCAACCGCATCCTGTGTGCTTATACTTGCATTACAGATTGCATCTTCCTGTCTCTTCAAACTTTCGGAACTCATTATCTATTGCAGTTGTTGTTGTTGATGTTTTTGTTATTAATGTTGATTTATTTAAGAAGTACAAGTATATAGTGGTGTTCAGTATTTTCTCTCTTCTCTATCTTTCCTTTCCATAGAACGACATGAAGGATCAAATAATGTTTACTTCCATTATTATGAGGATTAACCTAAACAAGATTTTCAAAGGACACACATTATATCTACAAGGACTTTTACTGGAATTTTAAATATCCAGCACCGATATCTCAAGGAATATTTAAGGACTTTTTTGTCAATCGAAATATCAAATGGAATCAAAAGTTTTCTACTTATAGCATAGCCTAGTTTTTCATTCGTCCTTTTTTTTCCAAATTGTAAATTTCCCTTTTCAATTTTAGCCACAAATTTGTCAGTGCAAAATTTGATTTGCCATTTAGAAAAAATGCAACACTATACCATCTTTGTAGTTCGTCTTCTTCTTGTTTGAGCATGACTTATGCAGCAGCAGAAGCAGCCAAATGTCGCTTTACTCTAAGTTTTATGTTCACTGTTGGTTTTTTTTCTGTCAGTTCTTGTCCTTTAACTCTAGCTCGACGACGACATTTCAAAGTGGTATGAATTTCACTTCTTAATATTGACATCAAGGTGGAATACCTACTCAAATATTGCAGTAGAACTTTTTTAGGTTGATCTTTTTTTTCCAGAACCACAAGAAAGTAGGTCTCGGCAGATATAGATATTGGACTGGCGGAAAAAAAGGACATTTTTTCGCTGATTCCTTAAATCAAAATTCATATGATGAACTAGTTCTGTTTATATATATTTTTTTTAACACTTTTTTCTTTCGATATCCGACTGTTGAGAGAGGAATAAGTGCCAGAAATAAAATCCTTACGAGGTCATTGCTTTTGGTTTACATTTTTTTTTTACAAACGTACAAAATCTTCGTTTGGAAATAATGTTTAAAGAAGGAAGAATTTGAAGAATGGACAGTATGCTTTTTTATGTATTTCCGGTAATTGAATGAATGACCTTTACAGCAAACAAAAAATCAAGTATAAAAACTAGGAATTGTATTGTTCTATATAAGGAGACTTTTGTCGCAGCGGGAAAATGCATACTTGATTGAGTTGTCATTGCACTATAAAACAGAGAAAGTATTTTTTTTTGTTGGTTATGAAAAATTATATTTTCTGAGGACATACATATAAATAAGTTGAATGGCTATATCACACATAATTGCTCCAAATAGGATATGGGGTCAAAATATATGACAACAACAAATAATATTTGGGGGAAAGTGGGAGACTTTAGGTAATTTGTCTTTATTTTGATAAGAATTTGTATGTAAGCCTTAGGCGCATGAGACACAATATAGGGCTAAGGGCTGCAAACATTTTTATTTTCCAAAAGTGCTGATTACGATTTCATGAATTAGGTATGTTTCTACAAGTATGCAGGGGGATTCCCATAGGGAATGACAAACTGCTATTATATATACAGGGTGTCCGCCGGGAAGGTATACTACTTTGTTTTGCCGCCATTTTGATAAACATTAGTCTTGACAGTTCATATTTGGCAGTCGTGAAGTAGACACGTGGCAAATTTATTATGGACAAATATTCGATAAACAAACGTGTTTTAATCGTTTAAACATTTTATCAAAATCAATCATCGATTACCCCGGTATTCATTAAAAAAATCATAATGAGTGACGAGGCACATTTTCATTTGAATGGATATGTGAATAAACAGAATAGTCGGTTCTGGGCAATGGAAAACCCTCAAATTATTCATCAGTAACCTTTGCATCCATTAAAAGTTACAGTCTGGTGTTCAACTTGGTCGGGAGGACTCATTGGACCTTACTTCTTTGAAAATGAAAACGGCGTAACAGTAACTGTGAATGGGGAGCGATATCGTGATTTGATTGAAAACTTTTTAACGCCACAACTGCATGCTTTGGGCTTGATTAACACGTGGTATCAACAAGTCGGTGACACATCGCATACAGCCAGGATTACAATGGAATTACTGCGATACCTCTTTCCACAACAAGTTATGTATTTCAAGAAATGGTGATGTTGATTGGCCTCACCGGTCGCCTGATTTGACTGCTCCGGACTTCTTTTCGTGGGGATATCTGAAAAGCAAGGTTTATGCAAACAAACCAGAAACGCTTGAGCAACTCAAACAAAAATTCGTGATCAAATTAATGAAATACCTCGTGAAATGTGTGAGAATGTAATAAAAAAATGTGCTCAAAAGGGCTCGCATTTGTGAGACTAACAGAGGCGGACATTTACCTGATATTGTATTTCCATTCATAATTGCCGACATTAAATAAAACATTTATCAATATAAGATCCATTCTCTTTGATTTAATCAAAAATTATATACAATCAAAGTAGTATACCTTCCCGGCGGACACCCTGTACAATACAAAAATAGTATAAGAGGGTTTTTTCCTCATTTAGTTGGGCGGGTAGAGTTTATAAAAAATAAAATTGACTTATTTCGTAAAACACAACGGTAAAGCCAGAAATTCTTTTTATTTTTTTTTAAATTTAAGTGAATAATTTTCATACTCAAAATTTTGTAAATGAAAATAAAAAGAAAAGGAGGGCTGAGTTTGACCCACAAGTAACTTGTCATTGGAACCCTTGACTAGACAACCATTTTAGCTATTTATAGTAGTACAGTTTTGATTTGTTTTTAAATTCGCAATATCTTGCAACTGATGCGTTATACGCAAAAAAGTGTGATAATAATTCTTCTAGGAAATATTAAAATCTGCAAAATATGTATAAAATATTTTCTGTAAAGTTCGTCATTTATAGTCCAGGCAATTAGTGACTGAAAGTGGGCCAAATTGTAACAGAAGCTTTTTTAATTGATTTTTGATCAGTTACCACTACTGAACAACACATCCAAAATCGGACAAAATCGGTCAATGCGAACACCCCGAAAATAGACTTTCAAAATGGCGGATTATTGGTATGTTGTTTTTGGTTGTTATTTTTATTACGATGCGATTTTTCCTTTTTTTTCTATGTAAAAAGTTAGCACTGATAGATAACGGGAATTGTCCAGGACCCCCCTCTCAGTCATAACCCCCATGTATGACCCCTCCTCCCCTAAGTCACAAACTGTTGAGACATAGAGAAAATGATAGCGGAGACCAAATTTCACAAATAAATACTCCCCATTCATGACCCCCCAATTTTGACAACACCCCCAATTTGCATATAGGCCACTCAATCGACAGTAAACTCGAAAAGCGGGATGTAATTCTGTAGCTTATAATTTGCAGCTTCGAAAACCTGTACCAACTTGTGCAGAAAAAATTCAACAGCAAATAAAAAGCTAAAATTAACCCGGTTTTTCTGATATTTGCCCTTATAATTTTGAAAATACGCAATTTAGGAAGAAACCATCTATCATAAATTTGTTTGTTATAAAATTTTCTACAAGACCATCATACCACATAAGATTTCAATTCAT
This sequence comes from Melangyna quadrimaculata, assembly GCA_949320155.1. Taxonomy (NCBI): domain Eukaryota; kingdom Metazoa; phylum Arthropoda; class Insecta; order Diptera; family Syrphidae; genus Melangyna; species Melangyna quadrimaculata. The sequence goes on along the minus strand of OX439483.1, from coordinate 147,645,743 downwards.
GCATGATATATTTTTTTTTGCTATCGAACTATACATCTAAACAAAATGTATAAAGTAATTTAAAAGCACTCAAAAACCAGGTAAGAATTTGTCCAATGCTGCAACAAATTTGGAATCAAGTACTCTAGAGCAGGGATCGATAACAAGCGGACCGCAGGCCAAATCCGGACCGCGAAGGATATAAATCAAGACCATTGATTCTTCCGTTTTAATTCGAAAAGTACTTTAACATACAGTTAAGATATGTACTACTTAATTATTTCCTACAAAAATCTTCTTATCGCTCATAATGTAGATACCAACCTGAACAATTTTATTCTTCAAGGAGCTCAGTCGGAAAATTTTCCCAAAAACAAACTTTTTAATTATGTAATAATAGACACAAAAAAATGTATACCTTGTAAATAGAAAAGGATTTCGTGAACCATTTTTGAAAACATTTTTCGAACATTTGAAATCGCTTACAAGGTTGATGGAAAATAAATAAATAAATCGGGTGGCACAACGGCTCATGAAGAACCAGGGCCTAGTGACTAACAACTCGCAACCATTCCTGTGTGCGCCTTTCGACAGGAATGGAAGGGACCTACAATTTTATGCCGAATCCGAACGGCTAGACGAGAAGCACTTATTCGTGACAAGTGATACTCTTGGAGGATTTGTCAATTCCTCGCAAGAGGCAGTAGCCCTGAAAAAAAACTTTTTTGTTTTTAGGTGGACGAGGCTGGGAAGCGATCCCAGACCTCCAGCGTGACAGTCGAACGCACTAACCATTACGCTACGGGCTACTACCAAGGTTGATGGAAACAAAAATTAATAATATAATGATATTTTGTGATATTTAAGCCAGTTTGTTCAAAGTGGGTTAAATTTAGTATGTGACCTTCATACTTACTTTACTTTTGATGGCGCTCACAGCCCAGGATGGGCTTCGGCCTCAACTAACAAGCCCCTCCAGCCAGCTCTGTCCCTAGCTAGCCGCTTCCAGTTGCGCACACCGAGTGCTTTGATGTCGTCATTCACTTGACTGCGCCACCTGTTACGGGTTCTTTCTCTGCTGCGTACCCCATCGGGGTTGGATTCGAATACTCGTCGGGCAGGTGCGTTGCTGTCCATACGCTCCACGTGCCCCAGCCATCTCAGCCGCTGTATTTTCAGCTTTTTGTCAACTTCGCTGTATAGCCCGTATAGCTCGTCGTTGAATCTTCTCCTCCATACTCCTTCGATACACACCGGACCGAAAATCACACGAAGAATCTTCCTCTCAAAGCACCCTAGCAGATTTTTATCCGAATCTTTCAGTGTCCATGCTTCTGACCCATAAAGCAGGATGTGACCTTCATAGGCTTTAGTTGACTAACACTAATTAACAAAAAATGGCTAATAAGTGAAATCCACGATTAGCAACTCATACTTTTAATTTAAAAAAAAAACTTGATTAGCAAACAAATTTAAGGAGATCCCAGCTCCACTAATCATGTATTAATAATGATAAGCTGTGAACGAAAAGGTTCCCAGTAGGTGTAAGCAAATCAGAGCCAAATTAAATATACTACTTTGACCACAGCAATGTTGCAAACATTGCCCGCTGCACTTTGTTTACACCATGTTTCTTGGCAAAACTATCAATCCGTTTTGGATTCCAAATTTGTTGCATTGGACAATTGTGTACGTGTTTTTTGAGTGCTTTATAAGATTACCTCGATTTTCAATAATTCTGTTTTAACTTTATTGTAAGATAGCAACCAAAATGATAAATGAATGAATTAAAAACAAGTGTGGTCTTGTGGAAAATTTTATAACAAATAAATTTATAATAGATGTTTTTTTTTCTAAAATTGCATATTCACAAAGTTATTAAGGACAATATCAGGAAAACCGGGGTTATTTTATCTTTTTTTCACTGTTGCATTTTTCCTGCAGCGAAAACAGGTTTTTCGAAGCTGCGAGCTGAGCTACAGACAACTCTAACAGGCCCTTACAACATATTAAAAAAGCAGAGAGCCAGAAGACGAAGATACATAATAGCCGTGTTTTTTGAGAGAGTGAATAGCAACTCAGAAAAATGTTTACACGCAAAACAATAACAAAACAAATTACTATAGAGAATTTTGTTTGTGTTTTCCGTGTAAAACTTTAACTGAGTTGCTAGTCACTCTCTCAAAAAAAACACGGGTACTGTAAAAGCAACTCCTGCGGCCTGTCATCAGCTATTCCTTCCGAGTCTGGTTATCCATCTCGAAGCTATGAAGGAACTTCACATTTCGAAAGAATGTTACTAAGTATCTGCACCGGAATACATTTTGACCGGCAGCGAATGAGACATCACATCAACGAGTGTCTTTACACAGATGCGAACATCATCCCCTTTGACAGGTACCTAGTGCTTTCAGCAAAGAAGCTTGTAGAACGCACCACCAGTTACCCTATTCAACTGATAAGAAGGATTGCCACCGAGCAGCGACAACCCGAGCTGAGATACCTAAGTACGAATGAAATCCTGGTCTAAAACATAATCACGGACAACGAGCAAGCCGTTTCGATCAAAGCTGAAACAGGGCCAGCATATCACCGCGGCTATGATAATAGCTTCTGTTGCAATTTTGCCCACGTTTAATTAATTTGTATCTTAATTTGCCTGTACTATTAAGAGTAAGGAGCCAAAAACAGGTATTTTAGACTTTTGTTGTTTTTATTTAAATAATGCTCTCATAAAAATTATGGCTTATAGAAAAAAATATATATGTATAAAATATAGAATATATATACATTAGGGTGGTTCTTATTTGTTCTCTTATGCGAAAATTGAGTGCGACGCCCCCTGAATCATGTCATGATTAAAAAATCCCCTATTTTTTCAGATTTTTATCTCTAACCATTCCTGGCCCTATTTTGATAAGAACTTTTTTGTTTTTTTTATTTACACTATATAAACACTGTATCAGGTGTCATTTTTGAACTAATCAATGAAAAGACTTCGAATTAGGCTCAAATGAAGCGTTTCTGAAAACTCTACAGCCGCGTGCAATTTCGATCATTTGTTGAAACTTTATTGTTAATAAACAAAAAGGCAGATTTTTTGTTTCGTTCAATACGCGAAAAATAAGCAACATTTTTCCATAAATTATTTTTTTTGATAATCTCTCTGAATTAAATGAGATTTTTCCTTATAGTATATTCGACACTATCATCGTTTCGATGTGTTATGTTAATATGATAATAAGCAGGGTCCAGATTTCTATGCAAATGCATATTTTTTTGGGACAGCCTTAGAAGCAAGAGAATCAGATAGTTTTTCGAATTAAGAAATTTGCTTTAAAATTCAATTGTTGGGGCATATTTTTGCATATTTTGATATAAATGCATATTTTGGATTATTGAGCATATTTTAACAATAAATTCATATTTTTCCTGCATATTTCAAAAAAATAAACTTTAAACATTTAAAAAATTTATTTAACTGAAATGCAAACAAACCTTAAAAATTCTATCTTTCACCTGGAGAGAAATACTATTGAGAACTTTGCAGCACTAAAAACAATTCCAGCTGTCATTTATTCCAACTGAATTCCAATGTCATTTTGTGTTGACATTTCAAAATATTCAATATTCAATAAATAAGATTGTTTCATTAAAAATGCTCCACTAACGTCTGTTGACGTGGAGAGGTCATTTTCCATGAACCAAAGTTTTTTGAGACCAAATCTCCAAGGTTTAATTTTGAAAAGATCAGAAAAAATTTCATGATTCATGCTAACAAAACCTACTTACGAAAATAATGAACATATTATTAAAAATCCTATTTATTTTTTGTTAATCCTACCTGAATTTTATGTTTTATGTTAATTTTATTTACTTTTTGCTGTGAAAACTTTCTAAAAAAAGACTGTATTTTTTTTTCTTTTTATTTCGATGTTTTTTCATTTACTTTTTGAATATTTTTGCAGCATGTTTTCGATTTTGTATGGCATATTTTGGATTTTGTATGGCATATTTTGAATTTTGTATGGCATATTTAGTATTTTAAGTGCATATTTTGTGTTTTTAAGAGCATGAGAATCCGGGCCCTGATCGTAAGTCATTGTACTGAAAACGGCTATAGCGGCGGCGGCGCACTAAAAAAAAAAAAATTGCTAATGAAATATGGTCAGGAAGGGTTGGGAATACAAATCTGAAAAAATTAGGGAATTTTTTTTTCATGAATTTGTATCAACCTCGGGGGCGTCGTCAATTTTGTTCCCCTAAGAACCACCAATATACATATATACGTAATATTACATAATGTAAACATTTTGGTGCTATAATTTTTCGATTAAGCTTAGGGTTTAAAAGATACATATATGCGAAAAACCGTTTTTTTTAGTTTTGACAGTTGATACTATTGAAGTCACGATATCTTGCGACTGTATGGAAAAAAGTTTTATATTATTTTGAAGACCATATTATAATATTTTAACTGAACGTATGATCTTTTTCGACAGCTTGTGCTTTTAGTGTAAAAATTAAAAAAACTGAAATTTGAACTTTTTGTCAAACTTAAAAAAAAAATATATCTTTATTAACCGTTTTTGGTTTAATTTGTTTTCATCAAAATATTGACCATACCTTAAATAGTAAACGCACATCTTTTTATCAAAATTCTTCGTGCCGTTTTCGAGAAAAATAATTTTTTTCTTAACGGTTTTTCAACATTTGCATGGAAGAAGACATGATTTTTGCAAGTATTCTACAAAATAATAAAAAAAATATCTTACACTTAGTTTTGAAAATATTGACCAAGTCGTTTTCAAAATATTTAGTTTTGAAAAAAAAAAAAAAAATTTATTTTGGTTCACAGTAATGTTTATATTTTTTAGCAGATTTACCATAGAAAAAATGAAAATTTCCTTAACTGTTTTCGAGAAAATCAAAATCCAAAAAATGGCTGTACTGGAGGTACCAAAAATATCTAATTTTAGAAAATAAAAAAAATTCCAAAAAGTAGTTTTCCCTTAATTTGTATGAATTTTTTTCAAAAAATCCTCAGACCCGTTTTTGAGATAAACATAATTTTCTTTTTTGGCGAAAAAAAAATTGTATGGCAGGTACCGTTATTTTTAGCTATTTCTATTTATCTATAGCTATATTAGTTATCTTGGCTATTTCGAAGTCCAGTGACCGTTTGATGTCTCTTAAAAATTGGTGATGCAAGGAAATGTTTGGAATATTGTCAGCGCTTATGCTCTCCAAATTGGATGTGAACAACTGGAAAAAGATGCGTTTTGGCTAGACTTTTACAATCACCATTAAAACATCCCGAAAGATCACCTCTAGTTTGTGGGCGTAGATTTGAATGGACATGTTGGGAAATCTAACGAGGCCTTTGAGGACTGTCATGGTGGTTTGGGGTACGGAACTAGGAACCCTCCTTGTGAAGACATCCTAAACATGTGCAGATCATATGGTCTTATCATGTTAAATACCATGTTCATCAAACATCAAAAGCACCTTATCACTTACAGTAGTGGAGGAAATAAAACTCATATCGATTACCATCTGGTACCCATTTTCATGAAGCCGCAAGTCAAAGATCGCAAAGTGATTTTGGGTGAACCGATCGCGCCACAACACCGTCTTCTGCTGACAGAATTTTATATGTAGACGAGGAAGACATACAAACAAACAGAGGGTTCTAAAGGAATTAAGTGGTACAATCTGGATAAAGTAAAAGGCAAAGCGTTTGTCTCTTTTATGAAAGATTATCTGTATAAAAACATCGACAGACATGCAAATGAAGGATGTGGAGTTCAAAAAAGTTGGGACTCTCTGCAAGAAACCTGCCTACGGGAAGCGAAATCACTGCTAGGAATTGTCAGAGGACACAACCAACACGACAAAGAAACATGGTGGTGGAATGATGAAGCCAAGGCAGTAATGACTAGGAAAAAAACGGCTTTCAAAGCTTGGTCAACATGCCCCTCTCATAACATAGATGAAGAAGCACGCCTTGGAGTGGTTTACAGACGTTGAAAGAAGCAAAGAATAAGTGTGCCGAACTTTAAGCGACATGCCAACATGAACAACTATTTCAAAAGCAACTAATTTCAAAATCGCCGGACAGAGAAGGAAAAATGCTCAGGAAATTCGTTCACCAAAATTCATCAACAACGCTCAAGACCAACTCCTTGTGGATGACGACAAAATTCTTCACAGGTGTCAATAGCTTAGAACCTAACAATGAAGAAACCGCCGACAACACAGTCGAAGAAGTTAGTCATGCGGTGAAAAACTCCAAAACTGAGTTCTGGAAAAAGATGGAAAACATCGGGTCTAGATGGCTCATGATTCTCATTTTCAAATTTATCTGTGGCGACCAAATGCCTAATCAGTGCTTACTTCTTTCAATCTACATACAAGGGGAAGGCTGATACACGAAATTGCGACAGCTACCGTCGATCAAGCTTATGTCACACACCATGAAGATCGTTGAGCGGATATTGGATGGCCGCCTATGAAAAATAATACGGTTATCTGACGACCAGTGCAGGTTTGTTTCGGGTAAATCAACCACAGATGCTATTTAGAGTATAAGAATCAGAATGGAAAAATATCGGGATTCCTCGAGAGATTTGCAAATTGTAGGTGTTGGTTGATTTTGAAAAAGCATTCGACAAACAACCACGAGATCTGATATGGGTTGTACTTAGGCAACGAGGAGTTCCGGAAGTCTACGTGCGGATGGTCATGGGCATGTACGAGCAAGTTAAAACAAAGGTAAGATGTCCCGCAGGAATTACCAAAGAGTTACCAATTAGAGTAGCGTCTTGAGTCCTTTGCTCTTTATTACTGTCCTTGACCTTCTGCTTGAGGATAAGGTGACGGACGCCAAAGTGAATCAGTTATTCTTTGCTGACGATGGAGCCATCATTAGTGAAGATCCTGTGTCCTTGCAACGAGCACTTGATGTTTGGGTGGATATTCTGGAGGGAAATGGATACCGCATTAGCGCGAAAAAACCGAATACCTATGCTGTCCATTTTCTGATCCACACAGCCGTATTCCGGACATCTATTTGAATGGAACAGTGCTTGCCAAGTGCGAAAAGTTTAAATACCTTGGATCAATGATCAATAACGAAGGATCTTGTGATGACGACATCAAACATCGCGTAAGCGTAGGGAAGATGAAGTGGCGGGAAAACTCTGCCATCCTCTGTGATAGAAAAATGCCCCTAAGCTGAAAGGAAAGCTCTACACGGCAGTTGTTCGTCCAGCGCTTACATAGGGTTCACAGTGTTTGACAATGTACAAGAAATATGAGAGTAAATTGACGGCAGCTGAAATGAAGATGCTAAGCATGACAGCAGCAGTGACAAAGCGTGATCGAATAAGAAGCAAGAGAATCCGAGGAAGCCTGTCAAAAATACCATGCATCTTGGATAAAATACAGCATGACCAACTTAGCTTAGCTGGTACCGTCATGTACAAAGAAGATGCCATGAGAACCCAGATCAAAAGGCAATAGCACAAGACGTTCCAACACTATCGCGGAAGAAAGGCAGGCGCAAAAGCTCCTGGATGAAACAAAAGCGCCGACACCTGCATTTAGTTGGCCTCAGACATGGAACAATCCAAAACCGGGCGAACCCCACAAGTGGAACCTTATGTGAAGCAGTTGAGTGGGAGAGTTGTGGTCCCCCTCGTGATCATGACAATCGCCGGTAAAATGAAGAAGAAGAAGAAGTTAGGGAAAATTAATTTCGAGTTCGATTTTTTTTACGAATCCATAACATACCATTATAGTACCTGTTTCGCAAGTAAAAAGTGCATATCTATAGAAATCGAAATCGAGATTTCAGCAATTTTTGTTGCACCAAACTTTGTTGCTCTTTTTGTTTTTACTTCAAAGACTAACAAAATGCCAAACAACAATAATCCAGTCAAAACAATGTCCTGCCAGTATTTTTTGTGCATAATCCTATAATATCCTTGGAAATACCACCAACTTTTATCACTGCCACAACAAGATAAATCCCTCACTTTTTATTGCTTCCAAAGCACAAGGAGTAGGTAGTCCTTTCTCTAACTTATAAACCTACTTTGTTCTCCTTCAAAGAAATGACTAACATTTATATTGTTTTACATTTCTTCATTCCCAAAAACATTCTTAGTCTTGTCGTCAAGAAATTAATGCATAAGGATCATGCACGAGACTTACCCAAAAAACAAAGTCTATTAAGGGCTTCTGTTTTACTAAGCCTTTAACTTTCCCAAATTCAAAATTAAAATGAATAACTATAATTTTCGATTCAAATAATAGACTTGCAATATTTTGCTGAAAATCTTATTGCATTTCGAAGCTTCTAATTGAACTTACATACCTATAGCTCGGCAAGTGTCCAAGAATAAAAATCAAAAAAAAAAGAAAGCTTGAAGGGCTGAATAGGGAAAAAATTAAAAAAAAAAAAAAAAAAAAAAAACAGAACAGAACAGAACAGAACATCAAGGAGTCCCTTATTATGCCAAACATGAAACTTGAATCCGGTTTCAATTCCCGTAATAAGCCGCATTACAAATTGTTTCCTAGTTTTTTTTTCGAAAATAACCAAACTGATTCCTTCAAGAATTTTTTCCATGAGATATCCTTTTTTTGTCTTCTTTTGTTTGTCCCAGAAAAAAATAAACCATGGCCAATAAAAAATGCAAGCGCTTTGCTGGAACGACAGAGAATGAGTGAGAGATGATGTGATATGGTGCTGCTGGGACTGGGACTAGCTATGCCTTCTTTGCAAAAATGCAAGTTAACCGCACCACTATACCAAAAATTCGAACCACTCAACGGAAAGTTTGTTTCTCCCTGGCAGACATCCAAGTGATGTCAAAGTGATGCATATCCTTGTTTAGACACAAGATACAAAAAACAAAGAAACAGAAAATTACATATATTTCTCTTTTGTTGTCTTTTATTGGTCCCTAACCGCAGAATCCTAATTTGCTGTATCCACTTACAACTGTTTGTGTGTATTTGATGACAATTTGGTTCTATGTCGAGAGAGAGATAGAGCGATTCAACCCGCATCCTTTTGCTTGTTTAAAATTTGTTCATCCTTTATAGATAGCGCATAAGCAGCATCACTATTGCACAATCCCGCACAACATCATCACATCACCATATAATTCTCGTATAGGGAAACTTGTCGACGACGACGACACGACTTCGACGAAGAGTCCTTTCCTCTTTAAAAAGGATATTCAATTTTGTTTTGATAAGAAAACACATTCACAGACAATGCTTGTTGTATTATTATTTGTAAGTTATATGTACATTTTACCATAAGGAGTTTAATTGTTTACCGAATTGGATCCTTTTTACCTCAAAACATAACAAAGCTGGGTGTGCTATGTCGATGTAGGTACGATAGTCCTTAGTACCTTTACGATCGATTTCGTATAGAAAATGCCTATTGATTGATGGCATATTATCATCAGTGCTGAATTAGGTAAATATATGATTACCGAATAGAAGATTATCCGGGTTATGCTATTTATGGGTTGATTGGATTTATAAAGAGGTTTTGAGTTTCTTTGCTTGAAACTCTATAGGTAAATGTTGATAAGTGGTTTGTCTTTCTTTGTATCCTTGTTGTAAGGGTGGTACACTGATGATGCACTTAACAAATCGTATACTGTACGTTTTGTGTGGTGAAATATATTAAAAAGAGAAAATCTGCAAGTGAATCTTAAGACCTCAGGATCTCGTAGACTTTCGCATCCTAGCGATTCTAAGGATCCTTAAGATTCTAAATAAGGTTTCTTAGAAATTATAATTCATATGATTAATCAACTGGTAAATTGTAACAGTGTCTACTCCTGCATACTTTAATAATTGAAGAAATTATTGTAAGTGTATCATGTATTTGATGGTTGGGTGTGCGCTGTACGATCCGAGAAAGAACTGATTGGCGTTAACTTGTCGATGCCTATCAGTGCTCGTGCTGTGTATATCATCTTAAGGGTAGTCACAACCCCTTTTGCACGCGCTTAATATAAAAATAATAAAAAAAAAAAAAAAAGTGCCGCAACGCATGGACACATCAATTGTGCTTATTTCACCTCCAAGTGGTAATGGTAACTATCGAGCACTGGTCTCGTCCATCCGGAGTTGACTTCCTAAATTTATATGCGCAAGTGTTAAACAAAAGACAAAAATAGTAACACTATAATCCTGTGGGAAATTATTGGCTGAAGTCTTGGGTACGAGAGCATCACAATTCACAAGGATTGCGTACGGTGAATGAATTCAATAGGGAGTGTGATGAATCTCAAAATAAATACGAAATTTACTATAATATAACTACTACAAAGCTACCATAATGTCACTACGAAAACTACAACCTAATATTCACCACAGTTGGTGTAAGCCAACCCTAAAACTACAAAATTATTTTTTTCTTGTTCGAAAGAACCACTGAACCAGTTCTTATTTCCTTTTCGAAAATTCTACGAAAAGCTAGATTTTCATTTCCGCCAGACTCGAACTTTCTTTTCTGCACAAACTTTATCGTGAGCTAGTCGATCCATCCCCCCTCATGGCATTAAAAGTTTTCCAACATACTTTATAATATGTAAGTACCAAAATAAAAATCATCGTTTACTTAAAGTAAACTTTAAACTTAACAATATCTACCTATTAATTTCAGTATTGAAGTCTGAAATATTCTCCATGAGAAGTTATATAAAACTCTCACCATCAGAGTTTACATGAATCGATCGACTCCAAAAAGTCAGTCGGTACGGACTTGCAAATATCGTGAACCATCACGAACACATCACAAGTCGGCAATTTAGCTTTCATCATCGATAAGCACCGGTTGCCTATCGAAAACATATTCTTGATCACGCTGAATCTGACAAATTGGTCCACAACGACGACATAAGCTTAAGATTACACACATGTGCTCAGCTCATGCAGTCAACCCAGAACCACATGGTCAATCAGAACCTCACCTCTGGATAAAACAATTATTGTGAGAACCTTATAACCCAGGAGCAGAAAGAACATAAAACGAATATAAAACAAAAAAGCTAAAAATCAATTTACCAATAATACAAATTTACATAACTACATACCTTAATTCTTAAATTTAAAATATAAATTCTAAGTAAAATATTAACAAAAAAAAAATCCCTAAAAATAATTAAAATTTTGAAGATAGTGTAAAATGTGAGTGAAAGAAAAAAAAATAGTCAAAAGAAAAAAAAAAATATACCTACCAACAGCTAAAATAAATTAATTATCACATATCTTCTTATATATAAAAATGTATGATTGTATGTTTCTAAATATGTTATAGACTCCGATACTGCTCAACCAATTGAACCCAAATTTTCAGGATATCTTGAGGGGAAGTCCAAGCGTGTTCCTGTTTGGTCGAAATCGGTTCGGCAATTTGTCAACCAGACGAAAAATGCATTTCGGAGGGGGTAACTTGTACAAAATCGAATGATATCAGATAGAAAAATGTGTTTGAGAGAATATATTTAGGTTCTTAGATGAGGTCCAAATATTTTTTTGCTACAAGGAGGGCATGTAGTTGGCCCACCAACTATTGAGTTGAGCAAAACTGTTAATTGCAATCGTTTGTACATCGTTTGTCTACGTTTGTACAAGTTTTAGATTCGTTTGTACACTCACTGTTTTTTTTATATAACCACTTCAAATAAATTTACGGAGTTTGGCCCACCAACTATAACGCTCAAAAAATCTGGAAATGCAGTTCGATAGCTAATCGTTTGTCTATGTTTGTCTTTTTTTTTTCGTTTGTATACGTGCCAAATTTTTTTGACAAAAAAAAAATTTGTTACCCAAATTTTATTAAAATTTTAAAACATATGCATTCGTTTGTCTCTTTTTTATAATGATTTTCCATCGTGTTAGTTTTTTAAATTTGTATTTATTTCTATTTTTAATTAATTATTACTTTTATTGTGACATGTAGTTGGCCCACCAACTATAACGCTCGAAAAATCTAAGAACGCAGTTCGATAGAAAATCGTTTGTCTTCTGTTTTTTCGTTTGTATACGTCCCAAATTTTGTTGACAAAAATTTTTTTTTTAACCAAATTTTATTAAAATTTTAAAACATATGCATTCGTTTGTCTCTTTTTTACAATGATTTTTTATCGTGTTATTTTTTTTTAATTTGTATTTATTTCTATTTTTAATTAATTATTACTTTTTTTGGGACATGTAGTTGGCCCACCAACTATAACGGTCGAAAAATCCAAAAACGCAGTTCGATAGAAAATCGTTTGTCCATGTTTGTCTTTTTTTTTTCGTTTGTATACGTCCCAAATTTTTTTGACAATAATTACAAAAAAAGTAATAATTAATTAAAAATAGAAATAAATACAAATTAAAAAAATTAACACGATGAAACTACAAACTCCATATAATTAATATATAATTAATTAAAAATAGAAATAAATACAAATTAAAAAAAAATAGCACGATGAAAAATCATTATAAAAAAGAGACAAACGAATGCATATGTTTTAAAATTTTAATAAAATTTGGTTAATTTTTTTTATTTTTGTCAAAAAAATTTGGGACGTATACAAACGAAAAAAAAAAGACAAACGATTATTTATCGAACTGTATTTCCAGATTTTTCGAGCGTTATAGTTGGTCGGCCAAACTCCGTAAATTTATTTGAAGTGGCTTTATAAAAAAAAACGGTGAGTGTACAAACGAATCTAAAACTTGTACAAACGTAGATAAACGATGTACAAACGATTGCAATTAACAGTTTTGCTCAACTCAATAGTTGGTGGGCCAACTACATGCAAGCACAAGGAGGAGCAGTTTTAATTGCAATTGCAGTTGCAATTAACAATAATTCATACTGATAATTCAAAACAATATTGGTATCTTATGTACATAGGCTTAACACTAATGGGGCGGAAGCTGAAATTGCAGCAAATGCAGTTGCCGTTATAGATGCAGTTTAAGATGGAAGACATTAAATTGATTTTCAGAAAAATATATTTTTATGAACTTTTCAGAAAGAGTACCAACATTAGCAGGTTCTACATGTCAAAAACTAATTGCAGTAAGAGGTTCAGTTGCATTTGCAGTAATAGCTTACTAAAAGTTAATTTAATGTGAAAAAGGCTATAAACAAAAAGTACCCAGGATATCTAATGAAAGGCATAAAATGATTTAAAAATTTGTACAATAACTAATTATCTTACAATGATTCATAACACAAGAATAGGTAAATAATATTAACTAAATTGGCAAAAATTCGCAGGATGAACAAAGAACACGGCTGCCCTCAAATGAAGCTGCAGTTGAAAAAAGTTTGAAAAAAAGGATTGTGGTCTATTTACATATATCAATAACATAAGTTTAACAACATGTTGGTGGATAGTGCAATTATTGTATAAAAAAAGTGTATGCTTTTATTTGCTTTTCTTTGATCAACGACCAAGAACAAGTGTAAAAATCAAAAATAGTTAAACAAATTTAACTTTTAGTTTTTGATTTGTTTTGTCCTAAAATAAAATATTACCATTTTTGTAAGAACACAAATTAGCTATGCTAACTTTAAGCCAAAAAACAAAAATGCAGTTTTATTACAAACACCAATATCCTTTAGTTCGTTAATTTTCGAGATATTTTGAAGAAACAAAAACACGTTTAATACGTCATAAGTTATCCATAAAAATGGAATGCACTACTAGATTGCATGAACTTACAGCCGTATGCACAAACGAATTATAGCGAGTGCATAGTGCTATGCACTCCTTATAATGTCCGTGAACGCAAAAACCTTATTCATAAACTTATGCAACTTTGAATAGAGGCAACATAAGCTAAACGCGTTTGGAGGTTGTATAGAGCCAACATAAAGGTTGTTTGGTATCGGAATGTCACTTTGACTCACACACAACAATAATGTAGTTAGATATTAGGGGGACGCTTATTTTTGTAATCTTTGAGGTGTTGAAATCTGACTATCAAAATATTTTATAAAATTAAATACAACAATAAATAATGTTGGTTTTGTTAATTTATTGTACATTTTTGTTGTGATATTGTTTAAATAAAATTAAGAATACTTTTTTGTACACTTTATTTTATACTTACTTTACTTAGGTCCTCGGACCTATTACGTCCGTGATGTTTCCCTTACGGGACATAGGGCCTCCACTACACCTACGCGCCATCGTGTACGATTTCTTGAAATGTATTTCAGTTCTCTCCAACTTTTCCCCAGTCGTGCCGATTCCTGTTCGACCGTTCTTCGCCATGTACTTCTAGGCCGGCCCACTTGTCTTCCCTCTTTATTTTATAGAATCTACTTTAATAAATGTAAAAGATTTAAAGATTTTCCATCAAATCTTACAACTCTTGCAAATGCCCGATGGCATGCCTGATTTAAATAAAATTATACAAAGATTCACCTTCATCACTTTCACAGGAAAATATAAATAAATTTTAAGCATTACAAAATAAGCACCACCCTTTTATTTTTCTCCTCAACAAAAACATCACGATGTGAGTGAATGGAACAATTCATGGAATATATCAAAAACGACGGTTTTTTTTCAAATATTTTTAATTTTATTTGCAAACACAAAACACTTACAAAGTAATTGGCTAATTATAATAATATCAAAAGAATTTTATAAAAAAACAAAAAGAATCCAATCGCCAGCAGAATTACTTCTATTGATTTTTCACACAGCACACCACAACTGGGTCTCCTTTGTCAGTTTTGAAAGTAAAACGTAATAGATTTCTCCTTTATGGTACCTACTAATTTTGACACAAGCTCATTATAACTATAATGGGATGAAAACTATTTTATGCATAACAATTTATGCAACGTTCTATAGTGGCTACATAAATCCTTATGCAGTGCATAACTATTCATCTGTTCAGCGGATTCTAATGAATACGGCTGTTAGTCTTTTCGCTTAAGACTATAATGTGGCTAGACTATAATGTGGCGTTTTACTTTATTAATAGAATTGCATAGTTAAAGGAGTGTATAAGTCAAAAGTCCAACAAAAATATTTTTCCTCTTAATAGTCGCGTTTAGTTAAGAAAGATATTGAAGACTTTGCCCCATCAAAAGCTGAGCTAGCGCATCCAAACATTTTTTCCTCGATGTTTTGACAGATAAACTGAGATTTTTGCATGAGAAATCCTGTTCGGGCAACTGAGATTAGTGAAGCACTCCGAAATATCCTTTCCCTGAACTTTTACAAAATTGACTTAGCCATTTACGAGATATGAGAAAACAACTAAAACAAATTCGGTAAAGGGATAATTTTTTGAAATGATTTATACAAACATAAACATTTCTTATATTAACCGTGTTTTTTTAATACTCATTAATTACTCACTTTTTTATTTTAAACGCAAAGCAAAAATAAATCATGCTACTCAGTGTTTGTTTTGTTTTTGTTTTGCTTATAAAATTTAAAAGTGAGTAATTAATGAGTATTAAAAAAACTCGCCTATTATTAATTTTTCTGTAGTCTGAGAGCGACTGATATTTTTTTCAGTTCGCTTGCTTTTAAGTATTATTAGAACAAATTTTCACACTAAAAATTCTATGTTTCTTGAAACGCAATACCCTTAAGAATTTATGATCAAAATATCAAGAGGAAAACAAGATACAACTTTCTGAGACGCAAAAACCCATTTGAACCATAGTGTACGCGGGTCCTTAAAAAGTTGCTGCATTTGTTTGTTCAGGAACCACAACTACGATTTTTAAATTTTTATTTTTTTTTGAAGGCTATAATGAAATGTAAAGCCGACGACTTTGCGTTAGTAATATCTATCTACCTCTTGGACAGGGCAGAACAACGTCTGCCGGGCACCGCTAGTTTTCTTTAAAAACCTAAATTAAACAGTACGAAGAGTTCATCGGCATTGAACGTTGGATGGTTCCCGATCGTCATCAATAAATCAATAAGTGAGTTACCTATTGGTAAACCAACTTAATTTAAAAAGAAAAAAAAGTGAGTAATTAATTTCATTTTGGAGTATCTAAATCTTTGTTTTTTTCTCATCACTACATTCATTTTTTTTTTAAATTCCAAGGATTAAGATTGTTATTTCATTTTTTTTATAGTACTGATAAGATTTCAATCTCTTTAAACGAAAGAAAATTAAAAAAAAAATCAAATCAATATTCGAGTGAATGCATACATTTTTTGTTAATAAAATTTCAGTTCTCTTAATAATCTAAATCTGCATAAAGTCTGCACATTGGTGACAGAAACTCTCTTTGTTAAATCTCTCTTGTTGAATAAATGTTGCTAAATAATTAATGTTTGATTAACAGATAATCATAATTTACGCTCAAGTGCGAAGATCTTTGCTTCACTCAAGAGAGAACAAGATTTAGTTTTTATAAAAATAAAACAGCTGATCTATCGATCTTAAAGGAAAAAGAAATTTAAATGTCATTGACCGTCAGTCTAAAAGAAAGCATATACCTGAATGCATTGTTTAGTCTTAAGAATTAAATTGAAATAAAAAGGAAATTAATGAATTTTGAAATGAAATTTGATAAAGCTTTAATTTCTTAATTATGAAAAAGTTCTAAGTTTTTTTTTTTTTTTTTGGAAGGGTGTGATGTAAGAGCAATCAGGGGCTGCACTTACAATATTTTTTTTGGCATAGTGTAGTATGGGGGTAACGTGTGTTACTATTGGATAAGGGATGCCATTTAACCTTTTATGGTTAACACAACTCAACACCAGTTGTGTCAATGTTAAGATGAAGTTAACTTCTTTTTTCTCATTCTGTCCTATTATATGTTTTTAGTATATCATTTTTTTTCTGGCATCATCCGGCGAGCGTAGCCGAGCTCATACAAGCGTGCCACCCGCTGTTATAAAGGGATAGTTATACCCATCTCCCAACCTTTACAGGAGAATCGACAGAGTCTTCGTCAACAGTCTGGAAGACAGAGACGTGAGTTAGTTTGACATACTTAGAGTTGAGGTCAGTAAGGATTTCCAGTACTAGCCAGTGTTGTGAAAAAGAGATGGTGGCGGATGAACTCTTAATGGGCCAACAGCAGCTCTCATATCCCCCAAGTTGGTTCCTGGCATCGGATTATCCGGCCCGCTATCCTAGGGTTAAAAAAACATCTGATCCTTCGGGTGTGGAGGTTAAGGCAGGTAAACGTAAGACTTACCGGTTATGAGAGAGACATGAAAAGCCTGTGATAATTCTAACTTACTTACTTACGGTGGCGCTACAGTCCAGTGTGTACCAGGGCCTCAAACGAACAAGCCTTCGCCATCTCTGTTCCAATTTCGCGTGGCAAGTTAATTCAAGTCCTCTTTTGCTTACCAACGCCACCGGTTTCGCGGTCGTCTTTTATTGCGCCGTGATCTGCATCAAAGCGACTTTCAAAAACATAAGCCTAATATGTACACACGCCCCTACCGATGAAGCTGAATACTCTATCAAGGACTCTATCCTACATAGCAGGGACTGTTTTAAGTGGTAGTTGTTATGTTTTCTGGTAGTTGGTATTTAAAATTGGTAGCTCTAAATCACGTTTCTGGTAGTTGTTATTTTATACCACGCGCTTTGTTTGGCCAGTTCAACACACAGTATTAAAACGAATGTCAATATCCAACCAATGAGTAATTTTACTTTTAATTCGAACCATTTATCAATTTTTCCATTCACGGTTGCACATAATATTTGATTCGTGCACATCTGTGGGATAAAACTTTTCCGACGGTATATAATTCATATACATAGTTCCGTTGAGTACTTACGGAGAAAAACGTGCGACAAAGTTTGACCACCACGTATTAACATATAGATTCACAATTGTTACGATGAAGCAACCACTTTTATCTGATCTCAAGAATTTAAATGAATACTAAAATCCTGAATTTAACCGAGAAAAAAACTCGTGTTGAATCGCAGCTCTAAAAATTATATATATATATTTGAATTCATAAGGAGCGTTTTTTATTAAAAATTATTTTAGCAAGCACAGCTAAGTTTTCCTCCGTAAACAAAACGTGTATTGTGAAATTTTTCTGATTAATTTTGTCCAAGAATGATTTATTGGTAGTTCTGATTTTTTCTTAAAACAGTCCCTGCTACATAGCATGTTCGGAGTACGACATTTAAGTTGTACTCGGTGACTTCAATGCTCAAGTCGGAAAAGAAGACATCTACTTCGATGGATAAGTAAGTTAATAAGCACCGCCTTCGAGAAATGACAAGAGATAATGAATTCCGACAGATAGACATTGCAGCAGCTCGTAAAACGGTGATAAGTAGCACTAAGTTTCCAAGGCTAAGGATCCATAAAGCAACATGGCGCTCTTCACCAACCAAATTGACCAGGTGCTGTAATCTATGCAAGGCACGTATCCCACATCATGGACATGGGAACCCTTCGAGGGGCAAACGTCAATTTTCTTGTTGTGGCAAAATTCAGAACTCGTCTGTCGAACGAAAAGGAATTCGACCTCCCAAGAAAAAGAAATTCGACATTGAACGCCTTAGCACACCTGGAGTTGCCAGAGTCTACAGAGAAGAACTGAGCGAGAAACTCTCCGCTGTGCATTCACATACCACCGACGACGTCAAAATCAGTGGTATCGTGACATCATCACAGAGGTAGCCGAAATCACAGCAGGCTACCAGCCAGTCCAGATTAAGAACCTGTAGTATGATAATGAATGTGAGCACTGGAATAATGGTGAGTGTCAAGTTAGCAAAACAACATTCACGAATCGAAAAATGGTTAATTGGATAATTTGCCGTTAATTTGTTGTTAATTAGTTGTGACAACTTCGAATTTGTGTTTCAATGTTTTCTATGTTTTTTGTGTTGCTTTGCTAACTTGATATCAAGTCGTTGATTAGTGCTTGTAGTAGCCCGTAGCGTAATGGTTAGTGCGTTCGACTGTCACGCTGGAGGTCTGGGTTCGCTTCCCAGCCTCGTCCACCTAAAAACTCAAAAGTTTTTTTCAGGGCTACTGCCTCTTGCGTGGAATTGACAAATCCTCAAAGAGTATCACTTGTCACGAATAAGTGCTTCTCGTCTAGCCGTTCGGATTCGGCATACAATTGTAGGTCCCTTCCATTTCATTCCTGTCGACAGGCGCACACCGGAATGGTTGCGAGTTGTTAGTCACTAGGCCCTGGTTCTTCATGAGCCGTTGTGCCACCCAATTTATTTATTTATTTATTGATTAGTCCCTTATTAGTTGTGACATTTTTGCTTTCATCGTGCTATTTTTCTATGTTTTTTTTTTCTGTTTCACTAATTTGATATCAAGTTAGCAAAGCAACACCACAAAAAGGGGTTTAATGTTCTTATATTGAATAATTTATTATATTGAATAATGTACAACAAAAAAAACATAGAACTCATAGCACGAGGAAATTGAAAATATGACAACTGATTAAGGACTAATCTACGACAAATTATTCAGTAGTAAATTATTCAATACAAGAAGTTTTAACCCCTTTTTGTGACGTTGCTTTGCTTACTTGACACCAAATTAGTAAACAGCAAAAAAAACATAGAAAACATAGCACGATGAAAATGAAAATGTCACAACTAATTAACGAGTCTGCAAATGGACGAGAAGATATAACCGCGAACTCTATAAGCTGTACAAAGATGTGAATGTAGATGCAGTCCAGAAGGTCAACACAGACGGATTACATTGGCTCGGTCACATCGAGTTAATATGGATATCAATGTTCCAGCCAAGATAGTCCTCGAATCCCAGCCCCCAGGTATGAAATCACAAGGAAGACCGAACCTCCGGTTTAATGGCCAAGCAGTCGCGGACTTCAGAGCTTTTGGTTCGGGTGACTGGAAGCAATGTATCAGGCAGCGACCCTCTAACAATCGGGAGCCTGGATAAATAATTAAGTAAGTATTTGTATGTCAAGAAATGTTTAGCAGAACAATAGGAATAAATTGTAAGGAATCGTCATGATAGGGAATAGTTGCTCGAAAATATAAAGTTATATTAAAATCATACAGGATGATTGGCATCTCTTAGTTTGTGATAAAAACCTATGGAGCGAATAATTTGGATGGAGAAAGTAATGTCCGTCAGTCCGTCCTTTCGTCCGAACATCCGTCCATCCATCCGTCCGTCTGTTCATCCGTTCGTCCGACGATCCTTCCATACGTCCGTTCATCCGACAGTCCGTCTTTCCGGCAGGCAGTCTATCCGTCCGTCCGTCCATCCATCCTGCTTTCCGTCTGGATCTCCGTCTTTCCGCCTTTCCGTCCGACTGTCCGTCCAACCAACCGTCAGTACGTCCGGCATCCGTCCGTTCGTCCGACCGTCCGTCCATCCGGCAGTCCGTTTATCCGTCCGTTTGACCGTCAATCTATCCGGCTTTCCGTCTGTCCGTCCAACGGTCCGTACATCCGTTCATCCATCCATCAGTACGTCCGTCCATCCATTCGTTCATCCATCCGTCCGTGAAAGCTGAGCGATGCTGCTTTATCGCTCAGAACGACTGCTTGGCCTTAAACAAAAAAAAAACATTCCATAGGTGTTAACTTTTTTCTGTCGCTCATTACGTGGCCAAGGCTAAAGGTCACATGATCGTATTTTATTTTTTAAGTGTGCCTTTATTTTTTTTTTTTTTTTCAAATCGCTGTGTTAATTCATATCGTAATCACGAACTTATTACTCCCTTAGCTCTGTCTTTAATAGATAACATCCTTGCCTTACAAGAAATCCCATAACGAACAAGTTAAATAGTGGCACTAGAATAGAGAAAGCTCCTCCTTTATAAAAGGGACTCGGTGGCGTATGTGAAACATTTATTTTTCCGGTCAGTAGAGAGTTGCACATACATATATACCTACTAGAACGTAAATTGGTGTGGATGGCGGCGGCTGCTTTGTTTGCAAAAATGCAGTTACCTCCTGCTGTTGCAAGAAAACCGAATGACCAAAGAGAGTAGGTAAAGTAAATTTGGAAAAGGATTTTAGAAAATTCCAAAACGAAGTAGTTTGCCGATTTGGCTTTTATTTCGAAGGCCATTACATCGCCTTGCTTTGTGCCACAGAGCAGATTGGAGGAAAGAACACATCACTACAATTTGAAATCTAATTTGTCCAACTTTACAGTTTGAAAGGTTTGGTAAAGTTTTTCTATATATATACATAATATCTACGAGCACAACACACATGTACGATCTGACACACCCCCCAATTTCAATCAAATGAATATCGCATTAGATCGAATTGAAAATTGCACAAAAGAAAATAAATGTATGTAACTTAACCATTTTCTTGCAAAAGAATACAATTCCTTTTAGAGAAAGGTTAGGCAAATATATTCCAATTTTGGGTCAAGCTAGTCTTACAATTTGAATTTCTTCGTCCTAGGCTACATAAACACCACCAAAACCTATTTTTGAAACAATTGAGAATCTATGTGTATCTGTATACGTTAAATCAATTTATAATCATCCTGGATTATAATTATCAGCAATATTGAAATTCAAACACAGACAAACTCGCATACACATTTTCTATTGAACTAGGTATAGTTGATAGGCGACTCACATGGGAGAATCGAGAGAGTCACCATTTCGTGCCTTGCAAGTTGTTGTTGTCAATGTTTTGCCAATGTTTGCCTTATAAATTTTACTTTATGGTTAGTTTCGGGAGGGAAATTAAATTTATTCGCTGTTTAAATAGTTAAGCGAGTGAGCCAGTGAGCATGGTGCGGGTCATTTTCAATACTAATTGCATAATCATAAATTAGTTTATGCCGAATGTTTTAAAAGTTAATTTGTGATCCAATTTCTATGAATAAATTATATAGCTAGTAGGTAGGTAGTTGTTTGAGGTGTGGTGTAGTTTTTGTTTGTAATTTTTTTTTTTTTCGGCATCGAGTGAAAAGGGAATTAAGATTGATTGAATTTTCTAAAATTAGCAAAACATTTACAGTTTTTTTTTAGCGCTAATTTATTTGATAGAATGTTTTTTTTTTGACAACATTCCTGGGTTTAGAATTAAATTATACTTGATTTAATTTGATTTTTTAATTAACATTTATACATAAATAAGTCACGGTACGTATTGTTGAAGGTATGTTGGTACGCACACAATATAAAAGTTAAAAATATAGACAGGGTAAGAGATTACACATTCGTGTTGTGCGGCTATAGAAAGAATCTCTGTATATAGGATGGAAAATTAGTATAAGGAAAAAGTGGACTTGTATTCTATCTGGTATTTGAACCTTGATGGAAATCCTTAACCGCTGAAAATATTTTTAAAACTTTTCAAATAATCTCGGAAGGAAATTGAAATTTTGTTGAACGGCTCGTTTAATTTTTCTTACTTGGAAGTGGTAATGAAGTGAAAATTAAGTTTTTCATATAAACAAATTTAAGTTCTTCAGATATTTGAAAAAAAAAAATCTTAACCTGAAATATTATGGAAGGAAAATAAGACTTGTGCGTGTGCGTCCGCAGATGCTGACACGTCGCGATAAGAGCCGAACAACCAATGTTGCAATAATTCGGTGCATTTGTCAAGGAAAAAAAAGGTGGCGACTTATGGTTAACAGTTTCAGTTCCGATTTTTCATACCTTAAAAAGTTTTTCATACCTTAAAAAGTACAGGAGTGATTGTTTGGGTCAAAATGGCGGACAGTGGCTCTCTTTGTGTGGGAGAGCGGACAAAATCCCATAAAAACTGAACCACGCAACCGATTGGATGACATTTTGAGGGATAATAGTGATTTTAACAAGAAATCACCACAGTTAATTTTCACCTACTGCCACGTCCGCTTGAAAAACAAACAATTATATCCTTTGTTAAACATGATGAAAATCAAGGTTGTGTTCTAAGTAAACCTAAGAGATGCTGTGAAAGTCGGCCATGCAATTATTGTTTTCTCACCACCACTTTTGACCTTTTTATTTACTCTTTTTTGTCTTTATAGATTTGTTTTTATATAGAGGCAGTAGTTCGATAAATGAAATTTTCAAATTTAATAAAGGGTAGGTATAGTATGAGTAATTACCACACACGTAACTGACACGCCCATACAAAAGCTCATCTAAGCAACAATGTTGGTAAATTTAATATTTTATGTTCGTGAAAGATATGTATAAATGTATAATTCAAAAAATAAATAAAGTTTGGTACGGTTCAATGTATTTAACAGCTAGAAAATGGGAAGAAGTGATGTTATTGATATTTTCCGGCAAAAATTATGAAACTTGGGTTTTTCATGTTTATTTGAGCGCTTAGTCGATTGAAATAGGTCCCATGTTCTCCGATTTCTATTGAAAAATTACATCAAATGTTTCGTAAACTTAAAAAATACCAGACTAACTTGATACTATTAGGTGTAATATGCCGATGCATTGCATCAACATTACCTGCGTTGCGCATCAGCATTGCTACAAAGCAGTAATGCATTAACTATTTCACGTTTTTGAATTTACTGAACATTACTTATACAAATTTTATTTTTCGAGATTTTAGATGGAAAAAGAGTGATAAGCTTTATGGGTTGAGGTTCCTGTAAATTGTTGGTACTTATAAAGTTGCAAAAAAATAAATTTATTGTGAAAAAATACTAAATTATATTAACTAAAACATTTAGAATGAGGAAAAATTGTTTTTAATGCATTCGAACAAACACATTACACTTCAACTTAAAAACTAAAAAGTAGCGCATGAAATGCTAAAAACTTTTTAAACCGACTAGGTACATTCGCCAATAGTACACATCACATACATATATAAATATTTCTTTCTAGAAAACAGAAGCCACGATTGAAACTTAACTTTTAAGAAACGCAGGTAAGCGCAGATAAATATGGTATTAATGTGAACTTTAACGTTTTTATGCAAGAGGAAACCATTTTCAACCCGGAGGAAAGCGAAGCTTTTTTGTTCAGGATTATACCGCTCTGTGGGATATCTCTAACATTATGTTGCTGTAATTCACCAAATTTATTGTTTGCCAAACATATTCACTGTGTTGTATTGTTAGATATCCTTGATTACCAGGAACAAAAACTATATTTTTAATTAACCTAGAATCGACGTAAAACCCTTGGGAAATTAATTCAAACTAGTACCGCCCAGTGGTCGAAATTCGACCATTCTCTATATACTTCAATAAAATAGATTCTTACCAACTGAACAACGTAGGTATATGAGTTTTTGTTGTAATGCCCTGCAAAATATCGTACACCCCACAATGACCGTCCTCATTGTATGTCCAAAGCACACTGCACTACTGCACACTGATCATGTAAGATGTAATCGTTTCTACTCTGGCCTGGCTGTGTGAGCTAAAAATCGCGTCGTTGTTGTTTTTTTCGGTTTTTCTTTGTGCTTGCTTCTACTGCACTGACGTATATTGGAAGGTTGGAATATTGAATTCGCTGCACAAACAAAAAGTGATGGTGGCGGGGTGAGTCTGCAAGCGCGGTCAGGGTGTGTAACAGCGAAAAACTATATAAACTATAATTTAACTGCCTTAACGGCAAAATATAAACAAAATAATTAGTTTGACATAGACCAATTGCCCATATCTTTGAAAAAAAGCAAAGCAAAATATAATATGTTGCCATTAAGACATTCAAAAAGGTGCGGGTAGAAATCACCTTAACGGATTTATGATTCCCATACAATTTCAAATATTTGGACATAAATCACCTAATCGAAATCCGCACTTTGGAAAATCGAATTTTTTCCATCTTAGTCCCACTGTGATGGCGCCAGCTCCAAATCTGACAACAGCCTACAAACAACCAAAATAAGAATTTGCCCGTCAAACATGGACCGTTGCTGGAAACCGTAAGTAACATTTTATTTATTAACGCTTAACTCTTCTTATTTTAATAATTATTTAGTGCCACAATCTAGCATTTTTGTACAAAGATTATTTTCAGTGACTTCAACTTTCGCAAAGCCGATTTCAATCAACTAAACAACCTTCTTAACAACATTAACTTTAACCTTTTTAGTAACCCAACTGTTCCCATCCACATAGCTCTTTCCTTCTTTTACACCTCAATCTTCGCATGTCTTAACCATTGTGTTCCTTATACGGTTCAAAAAACATGTGTTTCATAACCTCCTTGGTATACGTAAGAGTTACGTATTATCCGAAATAAAAGAAATAAATTATAGAAAATATACCTTAAATTCCAGTCACCATTAAATTATTTTTACTATCAACAAGCCTCCTCTGACTTTTCGGCCTTGTGCCAATCTCTCTACCAGACATATCTTAATAAAATGCAAACTTGTCTCATCTCTGATACAAAACGATTCTACCAGTTCGTAAATGTGAAATGAAAATCCGACGGCCTTCCCTCAACTATCAATTTCATCGACATGTCTTCCTCTGAATCCAATGTAATAGTCAATCTCTTTGCAACCTTTTTCAGTCAATCCTATAGCAATGATCCAAATGTACCTGACCTTGAATACCACAAGTTCCCGAATAATTGCCCACACGCGTCTCTCGTTTCGTTGACCATTAATACCTGTACAGTTTCTGATAAGTTAAGATCATTGAAAGATGATCATTCACCTGGCCCCGATGGTATTCCCCCAATTTTTCTTAAAAAATGCGCTATTTCTCTTTGTGAACCCCTCACTCATCTCTTTTAACTCTCTCTGTCACAAGCTGTTTTTTCTTCACTTTGGAAAGAATCTTTTATTTTTCCCATTTTCAAAAAGGATTGTAAGAACCAAGTTTCAAACTATCGACCGATAGCTAAACTCTCCGTTATCCCCAAGCTCTTCGAAAGCATAGTATACGATTCTCTTTATTTCCATTGCAAATCAATTGTCTCTCCACTACAACATGGTTTCTTGAAGGGTAGTTCCACCACGACTAATCTTACCCAGTTTGTCTCCATGACACTATCGGCACTGGAAATAGGTCACGAAGTCGATGTAATAACTACTGATTTCAGCAAAGCATTGGATAAGATCAATCACCAAATTATCTATCTTAAACTCAAGGCATATGGTTTTCCAACATTTTTTATTGAATGGATAAAATCATACCTTGAGAACCGGGTATATAGGGTTGTTTTCCGAAGCGCGGTGTCTGAGCCATTATTCGCCTCTTCTGGTGTCCCACAAGGCAGCCATCTGGGCCCACTCCCAATTGTTTGCGATCAATGACGTAGATAAAGTCATTTCCTTCTCGGATCTCTAAAATTATGCAGACGATATTAAAATTATAAAAGTCATCTCTTCTCCTCATGATTCATACCTCCTTCAATTCGACCTTAATACTTTTCTTACTTGGTGTAATAAAAATTTCCTCGAACTCAATGTAAATAAATGTCAATCTATAACCTTCTCCCGTAAACGCTTACCTTCAAATCCTCGAACTTATCACTTGTCCAACGAACCTGTCCCTAAAGTTTCCTCTATTCCTGATCTTGGAATAATCTGTGATAAAGAGCTAAATTTCCGCTCTCACATTGATCAGGTTATTTCGATAGCAAATTCTTCCCTTGGGTTCATTAAACGGTGGTCAAAGGAGTTATCCAATCCCTAAGTTACCAAATCCTTATACACCACATATGTAAGACCTATCCTCGAATATGCTTGTCAGGTGTGGTCTCCCTTCCAAATCACTCAATCTTTAAGAATTGAAGCACTGCAGCGAAGGTTTCTCCGATTCGCTCTGCGTAATATGCCTTGGTCCGACCCCTTTTCTTTGCCCCCTTATGAAGACCGTTTGCTGCTAATGAGTTTGCATACCCTTGCTCAACGTTGTCGAATCGCAAACATAATATTCGTCCACCAACTTATCACTGGACTGTCCAGCGCTGCTTGCAGTAGTAAACATTGATACAAATCCCCGTAATTTAAGACTTGTCCCTTTCTTTCGCCTCCTCGTTCACCGTACCAACTATGGCCACTTCAATCAACCCTATGTGTAAAATGCTTCGTTCAGCTAACACTGTCTAAGATTTATTTGAGTTCTCAATTAGAACCCCGTCTCTAAGAAGATTTATGTAAACTCCCTCCCTCTTAATCCTTCTTCCAATTTATTTATTATTTTATTTTTCTATTAGCTAATTTTTTTTTTATTTTCTATTTTTTTCTTTAATTTTTATTGTATTATATTTTATATATTGTATATATTTTATAGGTTTATAGTATATAAGTCTACGCTTGCAATAAGCTAAATAAATAAATAAACATTTTGGTAAGAAAAAAACTTTATCTAACGATTATTTACGCTACCCATCATAGAACCGATTTACGATTTTCAAATTTCTCGTTAACGCGAAGACTATTTTAAAATTTTTGCATGCACAAATTTTGGAAAAAAAAAATAAGATTTGTTTTCTAAAATTATGTAGATACCTATACATATGTTAATTATTTTTTTTTGAGTTTGATTTACTTAACCGGGGGTTTAGCCAAACGAGTAGAACTAGTAGCGTTTATGTGTGTTAGTGTATCTGAACACGAGAGAGCCAACTAGTAGCCCAAATAGTATAATATTTTTGCCTGCGAGTAGCCCGCCAGTTATCCTGCTAGTGTAGTGTATTGTTTTCATTTATTTGTTTTGTTTCCATAGTTTCCATAATTTGTATATTTTTCTGTATGAAATATTTTAAAAAAATCATACTAGGTCCGTTCCTTTACTTTAAATTTCTGTGATTTTCTGTGCATTTGTGTGATTTTCAGTCCAAAGCCGTTCCCGTACTCAATAATTTGACAGTTTTTTTTACAAAAAACAACGCTCACGAGAGAGTAAATAATTTCCCCTACCTGTGATTTTCAGTCCGAGAAATTTCTTCGGACTGAAAATCACAGCACAGCAAAATGTCAATTTGAGAGCAAAAGAATGAAAGCCAAACATCGTGCCTTACTTGTCCAGCACATCCCGTACTTTGGCACAGTTATGATATTTTTGAGAATATATCAACGTTGCTCTCCAAGATCTGACAGTTTGTGATTTTCTGTGCACAAAGTAAAGGATCGGACCTACTAGTTGACAAAACGCGCAGAGCTACCAGTCACACATATATCCATAAAACTAACACTATGATACAAATGCTACTAGTTCTACTCGCTTGTCTTAACCCCGGGTGAGAGAAGATGAAGTAGTTTTCAAATATCTCCTTTGGAAAATAAAACTTCTTATTAAATTTGAATCTTATACTATAAGCTTAGACAGAACATTTCAATTTTATCCCATCATATTCTTTCACTGATAAAAAAAGAAAATTATAAATTAAAATTAAAATTACACATCGGCAATAATTTCTACAACCATCGGTAAAGTTAAATAGGAATTCTAATTAGGCTGCATCAAAGTTTTATTATTTTCAACATTCACTTCATACACACTATCTGGTGATGAGTATTAGTAGACTGCTAGTAGTCTAGTTAAAGAAAATTTAATTTGATGAAAATATTATTCCTCCTAATTTGTAAATTCATAGCTATTATAGATGGAAGAAGAAGTGGTTTTTTTTTCGAAACCACTTGTCTTACATTGAACATTTTTCCTGCAAAAAAACTGACATAAAAGTCATTTCCATCCCATCCGGTAGAATGCAAGAGTATTAAATAGAACGAATGGATATTACCTACTTCTTTTTTTCTGAAGTAATAAGTTATGAAAAAATGCAATTTATTTGACTTGGAATTACACTTCTTAACTTATCCTGAGTGGGTATTTTTATGATAGGATTATGTATAGAAAAAGGAATGGATATCTCAAACTATGAACATAACTGTTTAAGCAATATAAGCAATTTAGATTTAAATTTAAATTTAAGCAATTAAAAGAATGAATTGTATGATTTTGCATTTAATTTAGAATCGAGAACTTACATTGTTACACATTTTGTTAATAATTTAGGCCACGTTTAACGTGTTCGATAGACAAACAAAGTACATGCAAACTGTGGCCGCTATCGTTTCGCCGTCCAAAATGTCACTGTTGTTCATTGGCAAGCGCGTCTTAAGATGTTTCCGCAAAAAAATTGCCAGTGTGACCAAAAAATTGCCAAAGGAATAAACTTAGAACCTGGCGTACTTTTAGATCTCACTACTTTTTACGGCTGACTTGTTACGCAAAGGTTTTTGTATATAGAGGAATTTGACTTCTTCTTTAATATTAATGCTGGATTTACATGTATCTTCGTCTGCAAATAAGATTTTCTGCATTTTGGTGTTCTCTCTCTATCCAACAAATGTAAATTTTAATTTTGCATCACCTTTTTTTTGCAGAAGTCAGACGAAGATACATGTAAATCCACCATAATCAGCCTTATCACTGGCCCCGTAGTAATACATTCGTACTACGAATCCCGAAAAAGGTATCATAGGTCCCGTCGTACTAGAAATATTTCGTACGAAATTCGGAGTTCGGGAAAAGTAGCATCACTAGCCCCGAACGAATAGGAAGTTTGACTGTTTTTTCTACGAACAGTTATTTTCATAGTAGTCTATGGAAACGTAAAGAAAAAAATAGCTTGCAGACGAATCGGTTCGCCTTTTTAGGACGCAAATAGCTGCAGAAAGGTAAATTAAAATAGTTTTGTTTTAAATTATGTTACACTTACTTTAAATAAATTCCTAGGTGTGGTTGAATCAGAGGGCGTTTATCAATATGAAATTGACCGACAAAAAAAAAGAATGCAAAGCTACAGGTGGCGGTGCAAATAAAATTCATTCTTTTACCAGCCTAAGAAGGTGTCATTAGATTGACTGAACTAAAAACGTCGACCACGGAGATAAAAAGCACACACATGTTTTTTTGGAAGCAAAAATTCGTCTGAGCTATTAGATTCAAATACGAATTCAGGAGAGATTAAGGTGTACCACGACGACAACCAACCACTTCACGTTAATTAAACGATTCCACAGGGGTTTTAAAGGAGCAAACAAAGCTAGAGCAAGAATTTTCGCGACTTATTTTAAAAATGGCGATGACTATTGAATCCATTTTTGGAAAATGGCGACCAAAAACAGTTTGGCGAGAAACTTTCAAAATGGCGGGGTTAGCGGCAAATGTGCAAGGTGGCAAAATGAAAAGACAACTTCGTCATTTAAGAGTAAAAAGCGAAAAACTAGAAATTTAGAATTTTTGTCAAAATTTTAAAATAATTATATCTTTAAAACGGTTGTTTTTAAGAAAAATATAATAATTTTTTCCTGTAGGAGGTTACATAATGTACAAACCTTGCATTCAGATGTTTTCAAAAATATGAACCGTTTAGGAGTTATACGTTAAAAAATAACATTTTCGACATTTTACGTTTTTTGAAATGTAGATATTTTCTTAACGGGGAGTCGTAGGAAAAAAATTGTCAAAACTTTTTTTCTTCGGGATTACAAAATCTACAAGTTTTGCATGAAATACTTTTCGATAGCATTTACCGTTTCGGAGTTATATGCGAAAACCTGATATTTTCCATATTTAACCTCGAATGGCGGCGTTAGTGGCAAAGGTGCCAGGCTGCCAGGTGGTAAAATGAAAATTCGGAAAGAGCACCCCAAAATCTATAAAAATGAAAATACTTCAAAACTACTCCAAAACTTTCCAGGCAAAACTACCAAATGGCTGGACTATTATGATGTGAATTTATTCGTATTCGTAGCGTAACCAAATATTCGGAAGTTTGCTACGAGGGACTCTGTGATAAGGGTGAATATGTGATTTCCCTACTCTTTGCAAAGATTTTTTTATCAGGTCAGCCAACTGACCCCATAAGGAAAACCAAGTTTTTAATTTTTTGTATTTTTTGGTGTAGTGCCAGAACTTGGCTAGGTACTACCGTGCCCTTTGATCGAAACAGGATGAGAAAATGGTGCCACATGATTTTCTTAAGGCTATTTATTTAAAGATTATTAGTATACAGAAAAAAAAACTTATTTTCAAAAAAACTAATCGGCCCAGTTTTAAGAAATCGAATTAGAATGATCTTACTAATTTGTATAACCTTACAAAATATTAAAAAATAAAAAACAACAATTTCTTGATAAAAAAACAAGAAAAAAATGAAGTTGATGATAAATCAATATTTAGCCGGAATGTTTTTAGTTTTATGAGAAAGATAGCATTGTATTTCGAAAATCAAAAGCCCTACACCATCCGGTTATCAGTGTTTGCCAAAAACTTGTTAAAAGCATTGAGTTTAAAATACCATAATACCTAGTGCTTAAATTTTTGAAAAACATCAATTTGAAATTTTTCGTATTATTTTTTTTTCAAAATTTTGAGTTTGAAAATAAATTTTTCAAAAACTGTTCACTCAAACAACTTTATTAAGAAATAAAATAAAAGAAGTTTTAAGTGATTTTTATTAGAAAATTGCGCGTTTCACCATATATTTTTATTTAATCGACCCAACAGACACGCTCTAAATTTTTGTCACAACGTATGCGAATTACTTTTGTACATAAACATGTTTCGCAGTTCGCATGTAAAAATCTTGCCTTTGTATGTAGGTACTTATATGTTCATGGGTATCCAAAAAATTGTTGTAATAGCTTATCATTTTTTGGCAACCAAAAAAATAACATCAAAAAAAAACTTTCTATAACTCTATCGTAACCAAATTACGATCTTTTTAGCCCATTTGGTAATAAGTCTATTTTATTTAGCTTACTTTTGCGCCCCATCAATTTGCCATAGACCCTATCCTAGGCGCATATATGCCTGATGCCTCATTTGATTTTGTATTTGCCTTTTAATTTACACCCTTCAGTTACTCACTGAATGGCTTCTGAATTAGAATTGTATAGGTATTAAGTTTACTTATGGAACAGAACAATAATAATTATTAAGCCAACGACACTTTTCTCACAGTTCTACTTCTTGAGTTGCTCCATTAAGATCATACTCTTATTTTTCTCTATACCTCCCTGCTGTTGGATGTTAAAAATTAAAATACACTCAAATCGTCGTTGAAGATCTAGTTTTTTTGCATTGTTCTTAAGAAAAAATATAAAACTGATTAAAATAAAAAAAATAAAATATTTGTGCGATAAAGTTAAATTGATTAAATATTGATTTAAGCTCATTGTGGAGAATAATATATGATGAAAAGTGCCTCGACCCTTGTGTTTTTTATTTTTTATCATTTCGTCGTATCAACTGATGGATTTTCAAGGAATGTCACCTTAATAGGCTGTAAGTTAGATGATTTCAAGGGAGAACATCTTCGAAACGCCACCGAACTATATATCTTCCATTGTCAAATACCAACTCTTCCAAATGCTGTTTTCCTGCGATACAATAAATTGGAGACCCTCCAGATTTCCGAATCCAAAATATCGTTATTAGAAGATTTTTCCCTAAACGGACTTTTAAGCTTGAAATCGCTCGATCTTGCAAGAAATAACATCTCCCATGTGAAGTCGTGGTCACATGAGGATTTAATCAGTGTCATTGCATTGGACCTTCGTCGCAATTCCATCAAAAACCTGGATGCCCAGAGTTTTCGACGATTTCCCAATCTTCAAAAACTCAATTTGGCTGTGAATCTCATCGAAGTTATACCGAATGGAATGTTACGTAGCATGCCCGCGCTTAAATACATAAACATCGGCAAGAACCAGCTTAAACAAATCGACATGCAAACCTTTCGAGGACTCCACAAATTATCACACCTCGCCCTGCATTATAATCGCATCGAGGAGGTCAATCCGCAAGCCTTTGATACGAATAATCATTTGAGATCGCTGAGATTGGAAGCGAATGCGATTTTGGATTTGTCATTTATGGCTCAGATGAATTTGGCACGTTTGGTGCATTTGAACTTGAGTAATAATGCAATAGATAGTCTGAAGCGAATGGCCTTTACAAAAGACACTGAGCTGAAGAGTCTGGATGTAAGTTATAATAAGATAGGGGAAATTTATGCAGACACACTGTCGGGACTAGAATCACTCGAGGTAAATATTTGATTTAACGACCTTAACGTAGATGAATGTCTGTACGTATAAACAACGTATCTGAGTGTTTATAACAGAATTAACTTTCATGAAGATAAGCGGGTAGAGATATTCAAAGATAACACCAGGAAACATGTGTGTAAACATCTGTTGATTATGTACAGTGGGACAGATAGTTCTTAAAATTAGAGCTAAACTGAAACAAAATGTATACGTTAAATCAGAAAAGTTTTATGTTTATATCTTCAATACTTTAAACTTCCTATAAGTACACAGGTACACCCGAACCCTGTTTAGTAACCGCGAAAGGGGTGCTTGCGTGACTGACCACACGGCCAGCAGATATCCGTTCTAGCGCGTTGGAGGTGAATTGAAACACTAGATATAAAAACAGAGAACTCTTTTATATATCTAATACAGATAACTGGGGACCCTAACCAAAAACTCCATACCGGAACACAGGTAGCCGGAAGCTGTTTAGTAACCGAAAAACATGGGGACGGTAAAATACCTTTTTATTCGGGTGTTACCCATGTAGTGGGGTACCCAGATACCCGTTCCAAAAATGAATGGTAATTTGAAACAATACGAGTAGATATAATAACAGAGAAGATTATTGTATGGTTATGTCGCTAATACAGATAGTCGGGTACACAACTTCATAAAATTTTTCCGGTACCCGGTAAACCTATTTATTAACCAAAAAAAATAGTGCTTGCAAAACCACAATCACTAGGTAAGATCTGACAAAAACGGGTACCCATTTACCCGATTGTTTGGGGTATTCGGGTATCCACATATCCCGTTCTTAAAATTAGAGCTAAATTGAAACAATAGATATTTTAACACACAAAAGTTTAACGTTCCTGTCTCTAGTTCAGGTAGCCTGGTAACCGGGCGCCCAATTTCATACGGATTTTCGTGTACCCAGACCCTGTTTAGTATAACCACAAGAAATGGGTGGTTGGGGACCCGACCACATGGTAGTATCTGAATATATGGATACCCGTTTATTTGGGTATTAACCAAAATTATAGCTAATTTATTGAAACAATACAAATAAAACCAAACAAGTTTTATGTTTATGACTTTGAAATAGATACCCAACTCTATGCGGGTACTTGGGTATCCGGAACATCTGTTTATTGACCGCAATAAAGGGGTGCATGCGTACCCGACTACACAGTAATATCTAAATGAATAAGTATCCGTTCATTCGGTTATTACCCGTATATTTAGCTACTTGAATACCCGTTTTTTGTGGAAATCAAACAGGAGTTCCCGGCACTCGATTAACCGTATGGAGTTGGTTACCCGATTAATACAGGAACCCAGGTATCAAGAGCTCTAGTGTGTTAAGCTCAAGAAACACAAGAACAAAGGTTTTTAATGGTTTTATGGTTTTAAGGTTTCTAAAAATGTAAAACAAAACACAATTTTTGGTGGAGAGTACATTATTTGTATGTGCTACATGCAATTTGGCTCAAACGAAAAATGAAAAATGGCACCAAATTTGTCGCGTTTTTTCATAATGAAAAATGGCCCCAAACTTTTGAAAACTAAAAATGAAAAGTTGCCCCAAAATTAATATAAGAATTAACAACAATAGAAAGTTACAATCGTTCAAAAAAAGTTTTTAACTACCTTCTTGGGTCCTCTGCCGCTCACGCGATTTCGTCGCTCCGCTTATGGTATGGTTAGTCGGTCTGCTATCAAAGTTTTTTTTTGCAAATAAAGTATTTTGGTTTGAGAATAATAGTTTGGGCCGATTTTTTTCTCATAATAAAATTTCTTTTTTTTTTAATTTGGCCTCTGTTTTTTTAAATTTTCCCAGCTTTATTGAGTTTGAAATATACACTCGCGAGCAAAAAATTGGAATCACTCAAGTTTGCTTTCTAAAAACAACAATCGCGATGGATAAAATATATATAATTAATTGTTAATAGGCTCTTCTTAATGCTTGAACTTAAAATTTTAAATAAAGGGTAAAAACATAAAAATACATTGTTTAGTTTTCGCGCCAAAATCTGCCAAAATAACAAAACTAACAAATTATACTTGTTAAATTTGGCAAGACTTTTAAACATTGATACCCAATAAATGCGCCCATAGTTGGTCTTTGGTCTTGAGTGTGCTATTAAAAGTGAATTGCATCACATCTTGACCCATTTGACCTCTTTATCTTAGAAAAGAATGGATATCACGCCTGTAGAATTAAGTCAAGTTGACACACTACTGCTACAAGGCATAATCAAACGTTTTGTAGCCCGTCAGCTCGGTCTAAGCCAATCTTGCATACCAAAGATCTACGGAAGGGTCAGACAAACTTGTAAAGGTAAGTGTAAATGCCAGGATCTGTGTGGCACCGGGTGTTATGACTGATTCATCATGATGGGCGTTTCTCCGAAATCGTGTTTTACTAGCGTTGACGTCAAAGAATTGCACAGACAGGTACGATAAAGACTCGTAAGTTAATGGACAGTAAGGAGACGACTTAAGGAAGCAGACCTTACCACAAAATGTCCCGCCACGGGACCAAAATTAAATAGCAAATCATCGACAAGTTCGAGTATGATTTTCACTTATGCACTACAATCGGGAAGCTGAGCAATGTAGGTGATTTACGTTCTCGGATGAAAGCAAAATGTGTCTGGATGGAAGCTATAACATAGAGGCAGAGTAATCAGATGACCTGTCTCCCATGGAGACAAACTCTGCACTCATCCGAGAACGTAAATCGCCTACATTGCTCAACTTCCCGATTGTAGTGCATGGTGAAAATTGTACTCGATTTTGTCGATGAGTTCCAGTTAATTTTGGTTCCGTGGCGGGACATTTTGGGGTAAGATCTGCTTCCTTTAGTCGTCTCCTAACTGTCCATTAGCTTACGAGTCTTTATCGTACCTATCTCTGGCTCTTATTGGACGTCAACGCTAGTCAAAGCACTATTTCGGAGAAACGTCATCACGATGAATCAGTCATAACATCCAAGTTTTTCTAAACCTTCCGTAGATCTTTGATATGCAAAATTGGCTTAGACCGAGCTGACGGGACACAGTACATTGGTTTAATAACGTGTTGCAGTAGCCTGACAACTTGACTAATTTCTACAGGCGCGATTTCCATTATTTTCTAAGACTAGGAGGCCTAATAAGTCAAGATGTGTTGAAATTCACTTTTTGCAGCACAATCAACACCAAAGACAAACTATGGGCGCATTTATTGCGTATCAATGTATCAAACTCTTGCCTAATTTAAACAAGCATAATTTGTTATTTTTGTTATTATGGCGGATAGCACGAAAACTATCCAATGATTTTTTCTGATTTTACCCTTAGTTTGATGTTTTAAATTTAAGCTACAAAACGAGCCCATTAACAATTATTTTATAGAAATTGTTTTCATCGGGATTGTGGGTTTCAGAAGGTAAACTTGAGTGATTCCATTTTTTTGCTCGCGAGTGTATATTAATATCTAAGACAGTTTTTCAGTGCAAAATCAATGTTTTAAACCCGAGTAAACTTGCTTAATTTGGAGAATTTACTCGTTCGATTAACTCAACAAACGATTTTGATATTTTTAATTATCCGAGCTTGTTTAGTCTTTCTTCATTCATCGTTCACTGAAAAACTGTTTCTAGACTTAAATATAGACCAATGTATTTCCTAAATTAACTAAAACTGGTTTAACTCATCACTGAGCCTCATTTCCTTAATATCTGATCGATGTAATGCATTTTTTTTTTACTAAAAATAAAAACGCCCCACTGTGTGACTGAGTGATAATTAATATTGTTGCTATTATGATGTTAATATAATATATTTGAGTGATGTTTTGTTTGTGTTTTAATAGTTGTTGGTTTTGAGATTGAATGGCAATGTCATATAAGAGTGTTTAAAGGTGCTAATACAAAATGACGTGGATAAGAAATTACTTAAATAAATGGTCTAAGTAACAGAGATGTTACTGGAATGGTTGCGCTTTGTACACATACAAAATGTATATGCATACATATTCTTTGAAATTTTGCTTTTTACTGAATACTTAAAATAATAAAAAAAAATGTATTAAGTTGTAAAAGTATCTCTTTTTTCAAAAGAGCTATTTTTATTTAGTATCGCTTATAATCTAAGAGCTATATAATAGTCCAGTCAAATTAGGTTTTCAGCTCGGAAAAATTCCCACCTAGCTGAATTTTGGTACACATCTTTAGGACATCGTTGTTAACGTTGTGTAAAAAGTCGACCTCGATATCATGTACGCGTCAAAGGTTATAAGAGGTCAAAGGTCACGAAATTGTTTTTTTTTTAATACCTCGTTTTTTATTAGGCGCACAATAAAAAGCTTTAGGTACAAATTGTAGAGGAGGTAATTATCTACAAAAATGGTCTTATGACATTTTCACGTCAAGTTGATAGTTTTTCCGTTATAAGGCCAACAAAATATACACTTTTATTGAAAATTGATTTTTTCGCTAAAAACAAGTAGCCTTTGCGTTAGTATCTCGCTTTATACTGTTTATACAATAGAAAGTTTCAAACAAAAATTGTAGAGGACCAAATTATCTACAAAATGGTTATATATATCCAATCGCACTTGCGGTATATGAATTTCAGTGTTTATCATACAAAATTACAATAATATTTAATGTATTATATTATAATAGCGATAATAAGAATGCATTCGTTTCCACACCACCGTTGAGGTAGAAGCATGGTGCGTTTTTTTTTCATGGTTTCCCCGGTAGGCCTAGTCCATGTAGTAAACAATATTTGTTGAATAATTATTAAAGGTATCATAGTTATCTAATCGTCAAAACAAAATAATAAATATTACATTTAAATTATTATTAATCATCAACATCGCTCTAGTCTTCATGTATTTCTTCTTCTTCTTCTTCGTCATTTTCATCTTCTTCATTTTTTTCGAGATTATATGTATTGTCTTCTTCCGGTAAATCCGCTGACAAAACGTCAAGTGGGTCTATATCTTCTATATTGTCATCTAAAGCATTGTCGGAACTTGAATTGAAACATGACTGCCCACGACAATGTCCACAAATAATTGAACATTTGATACCAATTTTTTGCAACTGCAGTTAGTACTTCAGCCTTTTTTACAGTTACAAAAAATCATATTCACCAATTCATCGGGTGAAGGTGGTAACAATGTCATTATAGGCTCCAAAACATTGTTATTCATTATCCACCTCCACTTTTCCGGGTTTAATTTGTTACCCAACAAAATTTGTACTTGATAATAAACTCGAAGCAGATGCTGTTGGGTGGCGCTATTTGTTGGTGGTAATTTCACAGGGTTATTATTTCTAGTTAATTTAGCAAATGTTATATATCTGTAATTATCGATTGAGACCACTTGTTTTTGGGCACCATACATTGCTAAAATAAATTTAATTCCATGTTTGAAAATGTCTTGAACGGAGCAATTTTGTGTTTTGAACACTGCTGCTGCACTTTGAAGGTCTAGACGATTTTCTAATAGTTTTAAAACTTTTACCTTTCCTTTATTAAAAAATGTAGACGTCGTATCACATCCTGTGACAGCGTGCAAAAATAAAATATGTTCTCTTCCTAAATTGAAGTGATCCATGCTATTAGTAGATTAGTACAATTTTGTGTCAACTTTTCCTTTACCGGGTTTTAAAAAAAAAATTGTTTTTGCGTGCTATTAGTATAACTAAGAGATCTACGTCCTCTCCAACAATAATAGTATTCTGAGTGTATGCTTCTTCGACTGTTGTTTCTATAATAAGCACGTCAGCATCGTCCTGAGCTTGTTTTGAAATTATATTAACATTTTCTAATTTTTGCATCAATGTAGAAATAAATCTGGTTTTATTTGATCGATTTGAAAGAAACTTTTCTTGACTTATAGGCACTTTCATTGTTTCATTAAACAAAACTTCAAAAGACCCACTAAATGCCTCAGACCGTCGAAACTGTTCCATCGCCTTTATATTTTTACTGCTATCATTATATCCATCGAATACAACAATTACATTGGACCCAAAATGTTTTTTTAAATATGCAATATATTTATTAGATATACATTGAAAAGTATCATCTTGATGCCATTTAACACGATGCAAAAGAAATCCACCGTCAATGATATAGGTAGTGTTTGAAGTATCCATTTCGTACAGACGTGGTTTAAAACATTTAAATAATGTGATTTATTCGTTTTTCGCATACCTACATCGTCAAATATAGCCAAAGGGTATGGAGATAATTCATATTTTAAATATTCATCTAGATTATCTTGAAACCTTGTATTTAAACTTATTCTTTGAAATAGTAGTAGAGGTTCAATAGGAACTGAATGATCTTGCACTTTAATAGAGCTTTTAACACTCAAGAGCGGAAGAACTCTGTTTGTTCGCTTGAATTTGAAATTATCAAATTTTAATCCAACCATTTTATTCATTAAATTTTTACCAATTTCATAAGCATCGTAACAGTTAATCTCATCATTACCAATTATACTATTTGATAATGACATAATTTTATTAGTTTGAGGGAAAGGATTATGGATTGTTAACCACTCAATAATTTTGTTTACGTCGTCATTATCTTTTTTGATACGCGAATCCCTTGTATCAACATGCTGATCGACTGTATCTAAGGAAATGTTGCAAAACGTTTCTACATCTTTACATATTGTGTTTAGAGCATACATTCCATAAACCCATTTACTCAACACGCTCTTTTGAGTACTTCTTCCTCGCGAAACTCATTCAGATTTCATTGATTTCATTAGGGATTGATCGATTACCATATCACTCAAGGTTCCAGAATTAAATTTATTACTGCGTCTAACTGTAAAAAATCCGTCGGTAAATTTTTTAAACGCCTGTTCATCCATATTATTTTTTAATTTGAGCATATCCTGCAGATATAAATGAGCAGATTTTGCATACAAAAAATGTCCAGAAGCGTGGAAAAAAGGAAGCATTTTTTGTATAGCTTTTAAGTGTCCATCCCAATCTCCTAGTCTTTCAGATCTAATAAAATCTTTAACTAAAGATACCATATACAAATATTGGCTTGCATGTAGTTGGCCCACCAACTATTGAGTTGAGCAAAACTGTTAATTGCAATCGTTTGTACATCGTTTGTCTACGTTTGTACAAGTTTTAGATTCGTATGTACACTCACCGTTTTTTTTATATAGCCACTTCAAAAAAATTTACGGAGTTTGGCACCAACTATAACGCTCCAAAAATCTGGAAATGCAGTTCGATAGATAATCGTTTGTCTATGTTTGTCTTTTTTTTTTTCGTTTGTATACGTCCCAAATTTTTTTGACAAAAAAATTTTTTTTAACCAAATTTTATTAAAATTTTAAAACATATGCATTCGTTTGTCTCTTTTTTATAATGATTTTTCATCGTGTTTTTTTTTTTAATTTGTATTTATTTCTATTTTTAATTAATTATTACTTTTTTGGGACATGGAGTTGGCCCACCAACTATAACGCTCGAAAAATCTAAAAACGCAGTTCTATAGAAAATCGTTTGTCTTTTTTTTTTTTTCGTTTGTATATTTTTATTAAAATTTTAAAACATATGCATTCGTTTGTCTATTTCTTATAATGATT
Source organism: Melangyna quadrimaculata (assembly GCA_949320155.1). NCBI lineage: Eukaryota > Metazoa > Arthropoda > Insecta > Diptera > Syrphidae > Melangyna > Melangyna quadrimaculata. Next base: position 147,605,174 of record OX439483.1, on the reverse strand, counting down.
TTTTATCGTAGTAATTTTTTAAATTTGTATTTATTTCTATTTTTAATTAATTAAATATTAATTATATGGAGCATGTAGTTGGCCCACCAACTATAACGCTCGAAAAATCTAAAAACGCAGTTCGATAGAAAATCGTTTGTCTATGTTTGTCTTTTTTTTTTTTCGTTTGTATACGTCCCAAATTTTTTTGACAAAAAAATTTTTTTTAACCAATTTTTATTAAAATTTTTAAACATATGCATTCGTTTGTCTCTTTTTTATCATGATTTTTGACCGTATTAATTTTATTAATTTGTATTTATTTTTTTTTTTAATTAATTATTACTTTTTTGGGACATGTAGTTGGCCCACCAACTATAACGCTCGAAAAATCTAAAAACGCAGTTCGATAGAAAATCGTTTGTCTATGTTTGTCTTTTTTTTCGTTTGTATACGTCCCAAATTTTGTTGCCAATAATTTTTTTTTAACCAAATTTTATTAAAATTTAAAAGATTTGCATTCGTTTGTCTCTTTTTTATAATGCTTTTTCATCGTGTTAATTTTTTTAACTTGTATTTATTTCTATTTTTAATTAATTATTACTTTTTTTGGGACATGCAGTTAGCCCACCAACAGCATTCTCTTTTATTTGGGTATCCACAGTTTCAACTTGTAAGCGAAATTGCGATAAATAAGACTTTATTCTTTTTTCTATTATTCTTTTTAAGGAGTGCCCTGCATTAAGGCTGCATTTATAAAGACTTAAGTTACACCTTCAGCATTATTTATTCAGTTAAAATAATTTTAAAAAAGCAAACAAAAATAATTCTTATTCTATAGGTACTTGTCTATTAACTTTCCAAATAGTTCCAAATTGTTGAGTACCTACCTAACTACCTACGTGTTTTTGGAACTACAGGAAATACTCTTTTCATGATTATGTTCGAGTTAAAATTATTTTGATATATTTTAAGTAAACCCCCCTAAACCATTCGCTAAAAAAACAGCCAAAACTCGTAGGTAGTTAGGTAGGTACTCAACAATTTTGGAACTACCTATCAATATCTATAATAGGCATGTATAGGTATTGGTACCTATAGTTACTTTCTATTTCATACAGAAAAGAAACTCATTAAAACCGTTAAGCAGACGGAAAAATTCAAGTTAATGAACAAGTACCTATCGAATTAGAATTATTTTTGTTTGCTTTTTTTAAATTATTTTAACTGAATAAATAATGCTCAAGGTGTAACTTAAGTCTTTCTTTTAAATGCTGCCTAAATGCAGGGCACTCCTTAAAAAGAATGGAAAAAAAAGAATAAAGTCTCAATTATCGCAATTTCGCATACAAGTTGAAACTGTGGATACCCAAATAAAAGATAATGCTGTTGGTGGGCTAACTACATGTCCCAAAAAAAGTAATTATTAATTAAAAATAGAAATAAATACAAATTAAACAAATTAACATGAAAAATCATAATAAAAAAAAGAAAAACGAATGCATATCTTTTAATATTTTAATAAAATTTGGTTAAATTTTTTTTTTTGTCAAAAAAAATTTGGGACGTATACAAACGAAAAAAATAAAAAAGACAAACGTAGACAAACGATTTTCTATCGAACTGCGTTTTTAGATTTTTCGACCGTTATAGTTGATGAGCCAACTACATGTCCCAAAAAAAGTAGTAATTAATTAAAAATAGAAATAAATTAAAATTAAAAAAAAATAACACGATAAAAAATCATTGTAAAAAAGAGACAAACGAATGCATATGTTTTAAAATTTTAATAAAATTTGGTTAAAAAAAATGTTTGTCAAAAAAATTTGGGACTTATACAAACGAAAAAAAAAGACAAACATAGACAAACGATTTTCTATCGAACTGCGTTTTTAGATTTTTCGAGCGTTATAGTTGGTGGGCCAACTACATGTACGAATAGTACAATAATAACAATAATAACTTAATAGTCTGGTTCGTTACCGATCTTCCAACCTCTCCCTCTTTGATACGTACTGCGAATTGTAGTCTATCGAAATAAGGTATGGAGAAAAATGGAGGCGGAACAAGACAGCATACTTAAAGGCGCTTATAAAAATGCTGATGCTACAAATGCATTTGATAAACAAATAACACATCTCGACCTGTGACGTCAGTGGTCTAAAGCGGTGGAGTGCGTAGTGCACACGACTGCTAAGACTGAGCATATCTGATATGCGTGGGTTCGAATCCTATGGTGTGCATAAAAAGTTTTTCAAATAAAATTGGATTAAAGCTCAGCACCACAAAAAGGAGACTGATGAGTGCAAAAGTGGCAAAGCACGAAATAGTGGTAGCGCCTTTAAGTTGTTGTTGTTATTCAAAAATTCAATGAAATTCAAGGAATAAAGAATGGTCAAGCCTAATAAGCTGACATTCTAGTACGAATAGTACAATAATAACAATAATGGTATTTTTATTATTCAGGACTGCTGAATTTTTATTAAAAATGGGTTTTTGGAACTACAGGAAATACACATTTCATGATTATGTTCGAGTTAAAATAATTTTGATTTATTTTAAGTAAACCCCCCCTTATCCATTCGCTGAAAAAACAGCCAAAACTCGTAGGTAGTTAGGCAGGTACTCAAAAATTTGGTTACTACCTATCAATATCTATAATAGGCATGCATAGGTATTTGTACCCATAATTACTTTCTATTTCATAAAGAAAAGAAACTCATTAAAAGCCTTAAGCCGACGGCAAAGTTCAAGTTAATGAACAAGTACCTATAGAATTAGAATTATTTTTGTTTGGGTTTTTTTAATTATTTTAACTGAATAAATAATATACTCAAAGTGTAACTTAAGTCGTTTTAAATGCAGCCTAAATGCAGGGCACTCCTTAAAAAGAATAGAAAAAAAGGATAAAGTCTTAATTATCGCAATTTCGAATACAAGTTGAAACTGTGGATACCCAAATAAAAGAGAATGCAGTTGGTGGGCCAACTACATGTCCCAAAAAAAGTAATGACTAATTAAAAATAGAAATAAATACAAATTAAAAAATTAACACGATGGAAAATCATTATAAAAAGAGACAAACGAATGCATATGTTTAAAAATTTTAATAAAATTTGGTTATAAAAAATTTTTTTATCAACAAAATTTGGGACGTATACAAACGAAAAAAAAGAAGACAATCATAGACAAACGATTTTTTATCGAACTGCGTTTTTAGATTTTTCGAGCGTTATAGTTGGTGGGCCAACTACATGTCCCAAAAAAGTAATAATTAATTAAAAAAAAAAATAAATACAAATTAATAAAATTAATACGGTCAAAAATCATGATAAAAAAGAGACAAACGAATGCATATGTTTAAAAATTTTAATAAAAATTGGTTAAAAAAAATTTTTTTGTCAAAAAAATTTGGGACGTATACAAACGAAAAAAAAAAAAAGACAAACATAGACAAACGATTTTCTATCGAACTGCGTTTTTAGATTTTTCGAGCGTTATAGTTGGTGCGCCAACTATATGTCCCAAAAAAAGTAATAATTAATTAAAAATAGAAATAAATACAAATTAAAAAAACTAACACGATGGAAAATCATTATAAAAAAGAGACAAACGAATGCATATGTTTAAAAATTTTAATAAAATTTGGTTAAAAAAATTTTTTTTGTCAAAAAAATTTGGGACGTACACAAACGAAAAAAAAAAAGACAAACATAGACAAACGATTTTCTATCGAACTGCGTTTTTAGATTTTTCGAGCGTTATAGTTGGTGGGCCAACTACATGCTCCATATAATTAATATATAATTAATTAAAAATAGAAATAAATACAAATTTAAAAAATTACTACGATAAAAAATCATTATAAGAAATAGACAAACGAATGCATATGTTTTAAAATTTTAATAAAATTTGGTTAAAAAAAATTTTTTTGTCAAAAAAATTTGGGACGTATACAAACGAAAAAAAAAAAAGACCAACATAGACAAACGATTTTCTATAGAACTGCGTTTTTAGATTTTTCGAGCGTTATAGTTGGTGGGCCAAACTCCGTAAATTTTTTTGAAGTGGCTATATAAAAAAAACGGTGAGTGTACAAACGAATCTAAATTTTGTACAAACGTAGACAAACGATGTACAAACGATTGCAATTAACAGTTTTGCTCAACTCAATAGTTGGTGGGCCAACTACATGCAAGCCAAATATTGTACCCGTAACTTAGCCTTGATTTTGTAATTTTTTTAAAACTGTGAACTGTAATTCAAATATAATTGTAGAACTTTCTATATCTTCATATGAAATATTTTGTACAATTATTTGTTCAATATAACATATATATCGTCAGTATGGTCATCGATTTCCATGTCTTTAGCTACAAATGTCGATAACGCTAAATGTAGTAATATGTGACCTCTAACTGCTCTTGCATAAGCGTGTCCATCTAACATTTTATCCACAGAATTTGGGGCATAAACAACACTAAGAACTTCTTTAAGTCCACTACCTGCCATTAAGTATCCTATCGATGCAAGAAAAGACATGAGTAAATTAAAACCTCCAAGCCGTATTATAATTTTTGAAAGTTCTGATCCAGGTTCTGAAGCTGCAACTATTTCACGAGCTTTTATAAACAGCGGTTGATCAAACGTCACGACACATGCTTCATGGCCATGCAACTTCATGTTGTCGTGAATAGAGTTCAAGGTTGTGTAAATTGTATTTAAATTACTTGCTGGATGATGAATAAATGGCAAAAATAGGATACGAGATGTTGAAAATGAATTATTTTTTTTTGTGCGATACTCTATGAAACCGTTCCACCCTGGTACATCCGAGACAGTTTTCCACTTTCCGTACATCCACAAGAAATTGATTTTATTTATAAAAGATTTAATTGAAACGTTGTCACATATATTTTCTACATCAATTTCGCTCAATCCAGAAACACCAAAATTGTCATACATTTTTAAAGGCACGTAAGCGATAGCAGCAATGTCTTTTGCAGCTGGGATTTTTTTTTAATCTTGGTATCTCTTCGTCAACTATAACTGCACTTTTTGGGGTAACTATTTGAATAACTCCCATAATATTCACTGTATTATGTCCATCAATCGTATAAATACTAATATCTGCGTTGTCTGCAGAATACTGTATAAATGCGCCTGCCGCGGGCGATAGAATTTTGGGTTGAGGGTGGTTAACAACAGCGCTTTCGAACTTCATTGTATGTGTTTGAAAATCCTAGATTTGATAACATATCTAATAGACGTTTAGATCCATATCTTCTATGAAGAAATACAGATATACCGAGTAATAATCGGGACAAAAAAGATTGCGGGCGAGTGCACTTCATTATTGTATGACTTATTGCGGTACATTTATTTTCCAATTCATTTATATTACCTTTTTTATTTTTAAAAATTATTTGTTTCAAAAAAAATAATAGACTTTGTGGTATATTTTCATTAATATCATCGAATATTTGATTTACTGGAGGATATGTATCGGTATTAATCAAGACAGAACGAATGTCCTCTCTGATAATTGCTGCTGCTGCTTCTACAACACGTAGACGTTCTTCCGAAACATTCGATGTTTTATTTTCATACCACGATTGACACAAAATTCTTTTTTGCGTATCAAGAAAACAAATAATTGTTAATTTAGCGTGTTTTGTAGTTATTATAATATCTTTTCCATAACGAGCAGTTAATATATAAATTATAGTTTTTGTATCTGGAATGAAATAACTAGTTATTGCTTCTACTAACTCTGTTAAAGTGAATTGACAATCATCGTTCTTTTCTATGTAATCAAATATTTCATCCATCGCTAACCTAATATTTTCATCATGTGGACAACCTACTGATCCACCACTACTGTATTTATTAAAAGATATCAAACAGTTATCATGGTATTTCGCCTCAGCAGCTACTAAATCATATTCAAAATTAACTCGTATCCCTTACAATTTTACCTAGTCTATCACCACGGGACTCAGCTGTTTTAATAATATTATCTTTAAATGAAAGTGTGCTGACCTGTTTAATTTTCCTTCGATATTCTTGTCGTTTTCTTTTCTCAACATCTTCGTTAGCTTCTTCACCACAAACTAGGCATATCGTTTGAAAATCAAATTTAATTGATCGTTTCTTATGGGGTGAAGGGTTAGATGGACCTGCAGCGTTTTCTTCACGTTCTCTTTTAAAGGAAGCAATATTTTTTTTGTGTGTATACACTTTACGACACTCAACATGAACAATCACCGATTTTAAATTATTTAAAAACCCAAAATGTCCATCGTCTCTATTATTACTAGCGTTTTTTAACGTTTGTAATCCACGCTCGACATTTGCAGTTTCACCGACCGACAGTGAGTTCTTACAAATAAAACAATTACCCGCCACAAATAAGCAGCACTTATAAAAAAATTCAATACTCGCAAAAAACACGATAAACACGTGGCAACGTTCATACAGATTTAAGGAATTTGGTTGATAATTTGGTCCTCTACAATTTTTGTTTGAAACTTTCTATTGTACGAACAGTATTAAGCGAGATATTAACGCAAAGGCTACTTGTTTTTAGCGAAAAAATCAAATTTCAATAAAAGTGTATACTTTGTTGGCCTTATAACTGAAAAACTATCAACTTGGTGTGAAAATGTCATAAGACCATTTTTGTAGATAATTACCTCCTCTACAATTTGTACTTCAAACTTTTTATTGTGGGACCAATAAAAATCGAGATATTAAAAAAAAAAGCCAATTCCGTGACCTTTGACCTCGAATAACCTTTGTCGCGTACAGGATATCGAGGTCGACTTTTTACACAATGTTAACAACGATGTCATAAAGATGTGTACCAAAATTCAGCTAGGTGGGAATTTTTCCGAGCTGAACCCCTTTTTTTGTCTAATTTGACTGGACTATAACCACAATATGGGTATGCGTATGACGTATGAGTGTTTATTTATATGTAAATGTATATTGACGTGAAACAGTAACTAGCAGGATTTTTTTCTCAGCCTTTGGCGGGTGTGTAAAATAGAGAATTTCCAATTTTCTTATTTTCAAACTGTATGACAATTGTATCACGATGCTCTGTCATTTTTCCTAAGTCTAAACACCTTAATTTTGAGAATTCCATTAATAGATTTAAGGATATAAACTTTGTTACCTAACCTTAATCGGATTAAAAAAAAAACCTTTAAAACATTTGTACTACCACCAACTCCGTAAGAAATGTTAAATTTTAAAAATTTGAACAGCAATCGGTGGGCTATCCTAATATCTGGGTTGGCAAGTCATTTATTTTATTTACCATTACAAGTTATCATGAAAAAATTGAAAGAGCCTCTAAAAAAGCATGGAAAATGCCTAGTTTGTGACAACAAAGGAATTTAGGCTTTTTTAGAGGCTCTTATAGTTTTTTTATTGTAACTTTCCTTCAACGGTAAATGAAAAAAAAAAATATTGTGCTGTTAAAAGTGAATTTAAACTTATCTTGACTTGTTAGGCCTCATAATCTTAGAAAACAATGGAAACTACGCCTGTAGAAGTTAGCCAAGTTGTCACACTACTGCAACAACGAATAAACCAATGAACTCTCTCCCGCCCGCTCGGTCTAAACCAATCTTGCTTACCAAAGATCTACAAAAGGTTTAGACAAACTCGTAGGTTAGTGTAAAGGCCAGGATCTGTGTGCCACCGGATGTTATTACTGATTCATCGTGATGGCGTTTTCCAAAATCGTGAATTGACTAGCGTTGACGTCCAACAATAGCTGAGAAAGGTACGATAAAGACTCGTAGGCTAATGGACAGTTAGGAGACAACTTAAGGAAGAAGACCTTATCCCAAAATTGAAAATTGGGCGTCAAAAAAATGGCGCCTGGGACACAAAAAAATTGACGCCTGGGCGAGCGACGTCCGAGCGTCAAAAATAAATTGAGGCCCGGGCGCCAAAAATAAAATGACGCCCGGGCGTCATTTTTTTTGACAAAAAAATTGACGCCCGGGCATCAAAAAAAAATTGACGCCCGGGCGTCAAAAATAAAATGACACCCGGGCGTGAAAAATAAAATGACGCCCGGGTGTTAAAAATAAAATGACGCCCGGGCGTCAGAAATAAAATGACGCCCGGGAGTCAAATATAAATTGACTCGCGGGCGTCAAAAATAAAATGACATCCGGGCGTCAAAAATAAATTGCCGCGCGGGCATCACAAATAAAATGACGCCCGGGCGTCAAAAATAAAATGACGCCCGGGTGTTAAAAATAAAATGACGCCCGGGCGTCAGAAATAAAATGACGCCCGGGCGTCAAAAATAAAATGAAGCCCGGGGGTCAAAAATGAAATGACGCCTGGGCGTCAAAAACAAAATGACGCCCGGGCGTCAAAAATAAAATGAAGCCCGGGGGTCAAAAATAAAATGACGCTCGGGTGTCAAAAATAAAATGACGCCCGGGCGTCAAACATAAAATTACGCTCGGGCATCAAAAATAAAATGACGCCCGGGCGTCGAAAATTAAATTACGCCCGGGCGTCAAAAATAAAATGACGCCCGGGCGTTAAAAATAAAATGACGCTGGGGTGTCAAACATAAAATGACGCCCGGGAGTCGAAAATAAAATGACGCCGGGGCGTCAAAAACAAAATGTCGCCCGGGTGTCGAAAATTAAATGACACTCGGGCGTCAAAAACAAAATGACGCCTGGGTGTCAAAAATAAATTGACGCCTGCGCGTCAAAAATAAAATGACGCCTGGGCGTCAAAAACATAATAACGCCCGGGCGTCGAAAATTAAATGACGCCCGGGCGTCATCAGACGACGTTTCAAAAGTGGTTACGTTTTTCTTCAGGTCTCTTAAAAATGTTTGTTAATAATTTATATCTACACATTTGGAAATCATAGAATACTTACAACTTTTATTCTTATAAAAATTCTTAATCAAATGTTTAACCTCTATTATTTATCTATTGGTTTTTGTTTTGGTATATCAATTATTATTCTTTCAATTGTATTAAATGTCTTGAAATAGACGTTTGCATAAATAAAATTCTCAATAATAATAAATATTTCAAATCTATCTTTATTATATTTTGAATACTTATTCAAAATATTTTATATAATTCTAACCTACAAAACAATTTAAAATAAAAACTTTATTTTTAGTCTAATACAGTTAATAGACAATCAGACTGTGAAGGACTTAGCAGTATTTATGGTCAACTCATTGAAAGGCAATAGACTAAAATTTTTCTACTAATGGTAGGCTACCTGGAAAGTGTGTGTTCAGAAGCAGAGATAACCTCTGCTCTTCGTTTTCTGTGAAACTTCCATCATCATACCGAAGTCCTAATGATGTAATTGTCTTTTCTTTGGCAAGAGCTTTGTGTAGTCGTGCCGCAGCTGGGGTAGAAGTAATACCCTCACAGGAAGTTGTGAAACTATTTCTCCTGGCTTTTCTTAACTCTTTGTTGTACTAAGTCAATTCTGTGGAGTAATTTTGCCATTCCCTGGTTCTTTTTGCCTCATTGAAGAGTTTTCTTACCCTGGATCTTAGTTTTGAAAGATGTTTGTTCCACCATGGAGCGTCTTTCTGTCTTGTTTTCGGCTTAAGTCGGCAACTGAGTATTCAAATGCCTCCAGTATGGCACCACTTAAATCATTAACTGAAACTTCTAATTCTAGGTGACTTTCTGTAGTACTTACTGAGCCCACATGTTCTAAGTTGGAGTTTAGGACAGTTTTATACAGGTCCCAGTTTGTTTTCTTAGGGTTCCTTCCAGATGTGTTCTCTGTGAGAAGGCCTTCTAAGTTAAACACTTTAATTCTGTGGTCAGACATTGATGGTTCATTTCTCCAATCCCTTATTAGACAGCCTATGTTTGCAGTTCCAAAAGTTTATGTCTAAAACTTCTTTTTTTGTTCTAGTAACAAAAGTAGTGGTGTTCCCTACATCAAATATTTCTAGATTTTTTACTAGTATAAAGTCTAAAAGGTACTCACCCCTTTGGTTAATGTCGGTGCTGCCCCATATTGTATGGTGTGCATTTGCATCACAAGCAATCAATAGTGGTAGTTTGCGCTGGATGCAATAGTCCACAAGCCTTTGTACCTCGTTCGGTGGAGTGCTGGCCTCGTCACCGGCGAAATAAGCTAATGCTGCAACCACTGTCTGAGTTCTGCCCTCTTCAACTAAAGAAATGCATTTTTTTATGTCAGCTGCAAAAGCATCTACTTCTGCCTAAAAAAATGTCAGCCCCTGGATTAAATAATAATAAGTATGTATGTCTTATAAACTTCAAATGAGCCAAACTTAGAGAACCCTATATAATCATTTACTATCAAGGTTTTACTACTCGTATCAGATATTTACCCATCCAATAGGTACCTACTTACCAGCCTCGTCCACCTAAAAACTAAAAAGTTTTTTTTTTCAGGGCTACTGCCTCTTGCGAGAAATTGACAAATCATCCAAGAGTATCACTTGTCACGAATAAGTGCTTCTCGTCTAGCCGTTCAGATTCGGCATACATTGTAGGTCCCTTCCATTCCTGTCGACAGGCGCACACAGGATTGGTTGCGAGTTGTTAGTCACTAGGTCCTGGTTCTTCACGAGCCGTTGTGCTACCAAATTTATTTATTTTTTTTTTGTTATGGGTACTTACGCCCGCAGTTTACCTCATTTATAGATTTCAATTTGAAATCACAAACTCCTACCACCTAAAGTCAACTTCCATCAGTTATAACTTTTTTTTTATTTTAATTTCCATTTCTGTCTTCATTTCATTTCAGATGTTCAATGCCAGCCATAACCGTATCCACACCATAGCCGCGAAAAGTTTCCTCGAGCTAACCAGCCTAACTCATCTTGATATCTCTGCAAATAATTTAACCCATTTACCGGTGGATATATTCAACTCAACTCGCCGCCTAAGCTACATCAACATGTCCGACAACGCACTCGACCACCTAGAATCCAATCATTTCCATCATGAAATGTCCCAACTTCAGATATTGGATCTCTCCATCAACCAACTGCATCGTGATAATTTCATCGAAGGACTCTTCGCCCACTGTCGACACCACCATCAGCAGCAGCAGCGGATGCTGCCCGCATTGCAATTGTTGAATCTGAGCTATAACGCGTACACTGTCCTCAACTTGTCCAAGCTCTATGAATTCGAAAGAGTAGATTTGTCAGGTAATTTATGGGACTGCAAATGGCTAATCCAGGAAATGTTTCATGGTCCGGATACAATAAGCTTTGGCAAAAACTACACGATGAAGGATGCTGAGGGGGATATTTTGTCTGTGTCCGGTGTGGATTGTTATGATGAAAAGACCAAACGAAGTATTATTCTGATTGATGGGTGGAATGTTATGGGCTCAAGAGTTGATGAGGTCAGTATATAATATAGATGTATGCATTTTATATTTAAAAAAAAAATGGGATTTCTAGGTTTATGCTTGTTGGGTGGGAGTGATAGTTTTTTTTAAGGATATATCATTGTATATGGCACTGACATAAATAAAAAAGATACTAAAAAATATTGATGTATGTTAAGTTAGCACTACATTTGTGGAAATTCAAAAAAATTAATATGCAGTTAATTGTAGCTTTTTAGTAGTAAATTAGTTGTGGAAAAAGAATTGTAGCTCTACTATTTAAAAAAAGATGTTGTGTACTCCTATAACTTGATATCAACTTGGCCCTACACTCTCTGGAATTCCAAAAACTAGATAAGCAGTTAATTCAAGATTTTTAGTAGTTAATTAGTTGTGGAGAGAAAAAAATTCTAAAAAAAAGTTTTTGCCGTACTTTTTTTTTCTTAAATAAGGTAGTAGGTAGGTAGTGCTAACTTAACACTGTTGAACACAGCCATTCAAAAAGGAAATTTGAAAACGTAAACTTGCCGTTATTTGTAGCTTTTTAGTAGTTTATTAGTTTACCTGAAAGGTACTTTCTTCAAAGCGTGATATTGAAAGTCATTTGTTTTCTATAGGGCTGGTCACGATTCGAGAAAAGTCTCGGTCTCGATCTCGGTCTCGCATGACGAGACCGAGACGAGACTGACTTTTAAGTATCCGAGACGAGACCGAGACGAGACTGCATATTTGGACCGAAATTTACAGAGAGTCTTATAAGTTAAAAAATTAAAATTTCAGTTAAATATTTATTTTCTTCTGCACATGTTCAAACGACAATCGAAAATATATTGTTCCAATTATCAACAGTTTGTCCGAAAATCGTATTTTTTGGAGACGAGATCGAGACGAGACTTACAAAAGTCTCGTCTCGTGGCCAACCCTAGTTTTCTGGAAAACGCTTTCAGAAAAAAAAAAAACTGACCATTTGAAAGCGAACGTTTGTTTTCCACTCGAATTGCTTTTCTATCAGCTGCATTTTGTGGGGTCAATACGTTTTCCCGCAACTCAGTTCCCTGGTAACGTTTGCCCGCCGATTTTGTAAGTGCGTTTACAACGTCTGTCCCGCGTAGTGTTGCCAGACCTCTCGGTTTACCCGGGACGTCCCGGATTTCAAACATAATTTCAACTGTCCCCCCGGGACAGGTTTTTTCCCGGGTTATGACTCAAACTCCCCAAAAAAATATCCAATGTAAATGTCTTTCATTAATACAGAAAAATCGCTTATTTTGATATAACCTTAAGAAATTGATTTTAAAATTTCAACCAAAACAAAACCTTACTTAACGGAAAGAGTATTTTTAAAACCTGACTGCTGTCATTTAAATTGAGAAAATATTATTTGAAGACAAATAGGTATTTGCAAATTGTGTTTCGCAATTGGTTTGCTGAAAGAGTATTTTCACAAATGTTTTTAAAATGGACGGATGGAAGAAATAAAAAATGCTCCCAGAATTGATTAGAGGCGAACTAATTCAACCTTTAACTTTGACTTTACCATTTACCTGTTCAGAATAAAACAATAATTTAAAAAATAATAAAATGTGCCAAAAGTTCCTTTAAATATTCTAAGTAATTTTGTGCAACATAAGGTTTTTATCTGTATAAATAATTATTGTAATTAAAAAAAAACTGATTGTTTATAATTACATTATCAAATAATTTAAACTACATATAATAATGTATTCATTTTGAAGTAGATGGTTTTATTTCTAAGTTTAAATTTTATTTTAAAATCAACATAATTTTCAGAAAATGTATTAAATAAGCTATTATATTGAAAGAAATAATTTATTTGAATATACATGCATTTTATAATTTTTCATTTTGTCCCAGGCAAACTGTTGAAATCCCGGGATTTCTCATTGTTTTAGCCATTTGTCCCGCCTAGCTGTAAGAAAAATCCGGCAACGCTACTCACAAGTAACAATAACCTCATAATGCTGGATTTAGATGAAGGTATCTTCGTCTGCAAATATGAAGAAAAAATCCAAAAATTCGAGCGTGTGAAAGAGAACCATCTAGAAGATGAACATGTTCGTCTTGATATCTGGATTATGGCACTTCCTATAATCTGCATGTACGAAGATCTTCTGCATTTTGGTGTTATCTCTCTACCCAACAAATGTAAATTTTAATTTTGCATTTCCGCTTTTTTTTTGCAGAAGTCAGACAAAGATACATGTAAATCCACCATAACTAGTGGTTAACTTGTCTCATAAAAACTTAAAAATTGTGATCTGCTCCTTGGCAGATCACAACTCACGTTGTGACCGCCTTACACAAAAACGAACTCACAAAAAATTCTGAGGTACGAGCCTAACAACGGCCGGCAGTCAGTCAGTGTTAAACTTAGTGAGGCATCTGTATTTGATGAACTAAGCTGGAACAGCGAATTTGATATTTTTTACTTTATTAGTAGTAAAGTTAGAGGGGGGTCAAAAATCGTCTGAGTTTGACCCTGTAAAAAGGGTGTAGTGGCCAGAACTTGGCTGGGTACTGCCGTGCCTTTTGATCTCGAGTTATCATATAAAATTTAATTGAGATATCTCCATCTTGTAGATATTGGTACCTGGTACATACCGCACCAAAATAATTAATATGTTTGATTTTCAGAATCCAATGAGTTCCCTGGTCTTCTGGTCAAAAAATAATGCCCGTTCAAATCACCATCGACTCGATAACAGAGATATCACAATTTGTATTCTTCTCTTCTTCATACTTGGATTTGTTGCAGTACAAACAATTAAAGCAATCCGAATTCGATGGACTTGCAAATCAAGAAGAAGACAACTTAAAATATCAAACAATAACAAGGAATTGGAAAAAATCGAAATGATGTCTTGCGGAGATGAAACACAATCTATTGATTCAAAAATCGAGAAGAAAATTATTCTATAAACGACAAATCAAAATACAAACATACATTTTTATTTAACTATTTTATTTGTTTTCTTAAAAAATCTATATTAACAAAAATATATTGTAAATATAAGAAATTAAGTATTTTTGTAAAAATCTTCAATAATAGCTGCATACTTTTCGAGAACAATATTTCGTTTAACTTTAAGGGTTGGTCCTGCAACACAAAAAACAAGAGAAAATATTAATTTTTAGAAATGTAGAAAGATATCATAAAAAATATCCCATTTAAAACCCTCTTAATGTCTCAATATTTGTCAGGCTATCGAAGTGCAGACACTTAACTGATTTATGCGTCCATTAGGGTCAAACCAACTCTGTATAGATTTTACGAGCACAGGCACATACTACTTATATGATGACAATGACCCGATTTTCGTACAACAAGGATTCAACAAATCTCTATAAATTCCCCTAAAGAGCAGCCACTTGACAGAAATTGGCACTAGGTCCACTGCATCCATAAAAATATTCCACTCACATTCGCACTCCTGTCTAATCCCTCCTCTACTAGGTCCCCTTATCTAGCTTACCGACTACCCAAACATATTTTACTTCAAAAGAAAGAAATAAACTCACCCAATTCACCAGTTGGTATCGAAAAATCATGCGGTAAAATGGCAAATTTCTGCACTCTCTGTGCGTTGGAGATAGCTTTTGCATTTGCCCGATCGATGCCCTCCTGAATTGACTGCAGCACTTTTGGACTTGGTCCGGCATCGAGTATTTGCGAAAGTTTAACATATGCAAGGGCCAGGGACTTCATCCATTCAATTGATTCGGGTTGTAAATTATCACCTGGTTTTCCACTAACCGGGTCAATATCAGTCTGTGTGCAAGGAAAAGAGCAGGTTATAGGTATGGTATAATATAAGCATCATCAGGGTTTATAATATTAAATGTGTACGATTTATATTTTATAGTTTAAGGACATGCGCCAGATTTGTTTTTGTTATGCATTTAATCGTACCTTGATAGTGACTAACATGGTGAGGAATTTACGTTTGTCTCCGACGAGACAGGCATTACTCAGTCCTGGCAGTTCGTACAGGACAAGTTGTTCAATATGAATTGGGGGAATATTTTCACCTCCAGAGGTGACAATCAGCTCCTTGACACGACCGCTGATGAAGAGATGTTGTCTTGCATCGAAATAACCAATGTCTCCTGTATGCATCCATCCATCTTCGGAGAAGGTTTCTTTGGTTTTTTCGGGTTCATCCAGATAGCCCATGAACACCAATCGACTACGGGTGCATATCTGGAATGGGGAATTTGGAATTTTATATGAATATACATTTTTCTACGCACACACAAACAGTTTCTGGAGTGATACATTTTTCAAGTTGATTTTATAATATTTAAGTTCGCTGCTAATTTGGGGTTCAAGAGGATTTGAATTCAAGAACACACACGCAGGGTTTCCAATATTTGTAAATACAAATTAGCTTAAAGTTAATTATTTCAATAGCTAGAACAAAAATTGAGTTAAAAAATATTATTTTTTTCAAAAAACGTAAGAATCGTTTCCTTAAACCAACGCCCAATTATAAAATTGTTCTTCCGTTGGTGCAGAATATTGCAAAAAAATCATTTTTTATAACCTTGAATAAGACCTGAACCAACTCGGCGGCGTGCAAAGCTATATAATATGGGTTAAGCTTGGTGGAAGAAGCTTGATGGCTGAGGCAACACAAAAAATAAAAAAACACATAGGTACATTTTCTGCCTCTTCCTGTTCAAAGTGACAATTAAGCCGTATGCAACAGCTCATCTGTAAAATATGGTTAAAAGAAAAGAATGCACGATGATCGAAAGCGCAGCACTTAATGGTAACGTATAAAATACATAGCTATATAGGCATTTGAAAAAAAGAATACCTACCATATTTTGGAGCCAAATAAATTTATAGCCATGAAAGATACAATAAATTTGCATAAAACCAATTTTGTTGCCAATTCTATTAGATTCATTTTTGTTTTGTTTTATTGTTTGATAGAACAAATAGTTTCTTAGATAAACAATAAACATGTAAACCCTAAAAACTGGATGTTACACTCAACTGTAGTCCAGTAAGAATAGACAAAAAAATGGCAAAGAAAGGAAAAAATTAGTTCGAGGCTGAACATTGGTGTGACCGTTGGTAATGGTACTCTTTATAAACTGAAAGTGTTCCTTATCAATCCGATGACCGCTAGGTCAGTTACAAGGGGTCAAAGGTCATGAAAATGGGTTTTTTGAAAATAACTTGAAAACGGTTTGGTTTAGAAAAAAGATTTATAGGACAAACTTATAGCTGAGGTAATTTCCCACAAAAATGCTCATAGACATTTTGTTTATAGCATCTACCGTTAAAAAATTATAGCAGTTCAAAGAATCACTCGGGTCGTAAAATTAATTAATTTTAATTTTTGGTACCAAAATCGGCGATGCAGGTGTGTTTTTTTTTTTAAAGTAACTCAAAAACGGATTGGTTTAGAATTTAGATGTTCGATGGCTAAAAGGATCAGCGAAACAACATAAAAGCTTCCGAGCAGCGTCATCGGTGTGCTTCACCTCTTTCATCAGCAGATAATTGTTTTTTGTTTGATGCATCAGTGATGCGTCAACTTCCCAACAACAATTTGACACTTCGTACACCCCAATTATAAATAGAAAAATAAAGGCTGAATTTGTACATTAAAATGTCTTAACCATTTTTTAAGATTAGGGTGAGTTGGGGTAAATGAGACCATGGGGTAAATAAAAAGAGTGGTTATTTTAATACTTCAAAAATAGACGTAGAACCTATGCTGTTTACTGCTAAAAAAAAAAGTGTGATCCAATTCGGTGAGAACGAAGCCTTATCCGTCTGTCTAACATAAGAGCAAATCCTATAGCGATAAGGTCGAATTCCTGTAACCAAAAAAAAAAAAAAAACAAAGAAGACACAACCACCCCACTTACAAAATGCTAACATCACCATTGGCATAATATATATACCAATGTCCAGAACGAGGTAGAGTTGTCAGTAGCCGGCCTCTTAATGAAATTTTCCGACAAAACTTATGATTAAGCCTTGAATTTTAAACTTTTTGATATTGTTTTATTTACCAAATAGTTCATTAGAGATTTCTTAAGAGTTATAAAAACATAAAACAATAAGTGGTTGTTGTTCATTCAAAACCTTCAATGTAAATATGACGGAGCGAAAGTTATGCAGCCTAACTGCAAGTGTTATCACGAGAAAACACCTTTGAATGAAACTTAATTCTTGACCAGTGTCACATCTTTCATACAATTTCCCTCCTTACACATATGCAGCGAATTGTTGCGGTGATAACGGACAGGAGAAAAAGAAAGAACCAGAATGAATATCGTCTAACTTGTGTGTGGCTTGTAAAAATGCTAGTTGTCCAAATGCAATTGTAAAATTGGAAAAAACCTTCATTTGGGTGGGCACAATAAGGTGACCTCGGTGGTGCAAAGCGTAATGCAGCGGCCTCTGAGGTAGCTTGTTCTAGGTTCAAATCCAGTTGACAGCAAAATAATTTATAAATTAAAATTGGAACTATAGACTAAGCACCACTAAAGGAATCTGATGATTGGTGTGGCAGCCATGAAATTGCAATAATTCCAGCCTATATAATACTCGGTGGTAGCCAACACAAGTGGTTGTTGTTCATTCAAAACCTTCAATGAAAATATGACGGAGCGAAAGCTATGCAGCCTAACTGCAAGTATTATCACGAGAAAACACCTTTGGATAAAACAATAATATTTTAACGTTAAACAATAAATTTCATTGTTTTTATAAAAAAAACTCACATTTTCCTGTTTTCGGCCCTTTGGATCCTGATTCCGGCCACCGTGTTTCCTATAATCAGCCCCCTCAGTAAAAATGCTATACTTACGAATTCAACTATTTTCTTTTCATTCCCTATAACAAAACTACCTACTTTCGTTTTTAGTTATATTAGAAAAACAAGTGTTAAACATAAAAAAATACATTTTATGAGTTTTTTGTCTCCAAGTTGTGTTCATTATTAATGTTAAATAGGAAATGATTTTTGGGTATATTCTAAGAACAAAATCTCTATCTCTAAGTGTTACATCTTTTATCGGGGATTTAAGAAAAGGCTTACTTTGGTGTACCCTAAGCCATGTTAACAGAAATTTATCTGTTAATACTAATGATAGAAACTTCGTTAAGGCTTTTATTGGTAGAGGAAACACTAGCCTTTGTAATTGCGTTTAAATAAATTTGATTTCTTGTTTGAGTCTTCAAATATCCTGTTTGTAGCCTGTACCATTTTTCTTGTCCATGCATTTTTTGATTTTAAGTTAAAAATGGCGGCATAATGACTCTAGGTACAGTTGTGAAAAATGTGGTTTTCGGCATGGCAAAATCAAACTTCACCTCGGAATTATTTCCCAGCAAAAGTCTAATTGCCCTGGACTACCTTAAAAAAATCGTAAAAATTACTTTGTTTTGCTTTAAAAAGTAGATTTGACTAAAATATAACATAATAAACAAATATAAATGCATTAATGCATAAAAGACATTTACATCAAAATATTTCAAAATAAACGCTTATTTTGGAACAATGTCCCTCTAACGTTTTTGACAAGAAAACTTGATAAAATCGTGTGCCGGCGAGATCGCACAACTACAGATGTAAAAACTGATATAATATACTTGTTTAATGGAACGAAAAATTTGCAACTAGTAGGAGAGAGAGATGACAGACCGTTTAAAAACTCTAACCACAGAAGTATCACTACTATTTCACTAATTACGACCCTTTTTTTGGTAGGCGGCCGGCTACTGGAGACGGCCGGAATTAGGCAACTCTTTCGGTTCCATAAAAGTGCAGCAACAAAACCGAAAACCATCATCATCATAAACCCATAAAGCGCAACAACAAAATACATTAGAGCAAGTCAACAACAAAATACATTACCGGACCCAGAGCTAGTAAATACGAGTAATCCTTCAAGTAACCAAGATGGGAATGAAAATCATCACATCATCATCTGAGCAACGGTGGTTGCGACCAGAATCCATCGACATGATCTAGCATGATAGGCTATTGAATAGACATTTTAGTGAGGAACAATTGCGTTCACGGGTTTTTATTATTGAATATGTTTGTCTGGAACTTAATCTTAGTTAAAACACAAAATTCGCTAAAATTCATCCATGCAATTCTGAGAGAATGGTCACACTGGTCATTTTTCAATATTGTTGGTATAACTCGAAAACTGAGCCGAAATTGTGAATTAAACTTAAACTACTTTTTGTAGGAAATTAGATTTTCTATCAAAATTGGTTGCTTAAAAAATTATATAAAACAATTAAAGCAGGGCAATTTGTCAAAAACTAACCTAAACAAAATCACTGATTTTAATTTTTTTTTGAGGAAAGGATTGGGCAAGACACATATATCAGAATGAAACAAAGAAGATGCTCAAGCCTTTAATATGACAGATCAAAAATTATTTTTGGATGCAAATTGACGAAAATATATCCTATATCGCCCGCGGCCTCTTTTTTTTTCATTTTTTATCACCCCGTGGCGTTTTTTTTTTGCCGCGTGGCATTTATTTAATAAACTCGGTTGCAAGTTGCAACTCGCAACTTAGTCCATTGAAATGTTACAAAATTTTGACCGAAAGTTACATTTTTAGTAGAAAAAAATTTTATTTTTGGTTTGTGTAGAAGTGTTCAGTGTGCGTATACCATACGAGTTTCAGGGCTGAAAGCCCCCCTCATTCGGCCGCTATCTTGAAAAAGGGAGTCGAATCCGTTTTTCTGCGATATGTTGCGTACCGTTAACTTAACAGAAAAAATGTGTTAATCTTTTTTGTAGAGAAAAAGGTGTGCTAATTCAATTGGTAGTGAAGAAAAGGGATATTAAATAATAAAAGAAATGAGGACCAACAATAAAATAATATACAAAAAAAAAAAGACTTATTAATACCTCTTGGTGTAAACCGCGGGCAAAAACAAATTTCCGCGGGGCAAAAAAAAATGCAGAGGGTAAATAAAAAATTTCGTGGGGCAAAAAAAATGACGCAAGGAAAAAAAAATGACGATGGGCAAAAAACATGCCGCGGGCAAAAAAAAAATTGTTATATACTTCAAACATTCAAATTTGAATTAAAAAGCTCGAAATTAGTTCTATTTGTTTGCTTGAAAGGAACTTTTTTGTTTATTTTACGTTTAATTATACATATGTAGGTATCTTTTAATTCAAAAAAAAAACTTCATATCACATAAGAGATATTTTGGCCCTTAAGTCAATTCTAGCAAAGATAGGATGAATACATGTTTAAGATGTAGGAGTTATTCTATTACATGAATCTACATGACTCTAGTCCATGGGCTGACATCAAAGTACATATAATTTTCGCCTGCCAACGAATCAGTTAAAATATCAAAATTAAAGTCACTTAGTATAAATAAATTCTTATCCTTAGTTGTATTTAAGATTGATGAAAGCTCCTTAACAAAAACACATTTCCTTATGTATATACATACATAATTAAATCTATAAAAACAAAAATAAAAACAAGTTTAACAGAATTTATAGTTAAAGATATCTAAAGCATATATGAACCTAAGAGATCAGTGCTAAAGTACTCACAATTACAAATACTATGTTAATTGGGTTCTAAGATGTGGAGGGACGACATTATTGTTGCTGTTGGTTGTGTTTGTATAACAAAATTTAATATATTGACATATAAATCTGACTATTTTTGTTTGTATGGACAAACAAAAATAGTCAGATTTATATGTCAATCAGGCAAACGGCAACGCCACAGCCTTATTATTTAAATTTATGTTAGGTTTAGTGTTGTACCAATAGAAAAAATATTTTAAATTAATTAAACAAAATAAAATCTAATCTAATCTAACTGCCAATAACTTGGAATTATGTACTTTGATAAGTGATCAGTAAACAACCCGTGATTTTATTCACGGATCACTCAGATTATGGATTATGCTCACTTGACTTCGATTCTGAGAAATAATACAACGAGTAAAAATTTGTCATTCTTAATGTCCAGAAAATGGAAAATGGAAGTATATTTGATTTGACGAGTAATTTAATTTTGGGGGAACAAATCTCCCATGGAATTATTTTTGCGGGGAATATTTAGATTTGGGCTAATTATGAAATTTTAAAAATAGGCCAAATGCTTTTTTGCATTATAATTTGTTTGCTTTGCTTTCTTGAATGCAAGAAATTGCCACTTTCATTTACATTTCTTTGAATTCCGATGGTTTGGTAGGGGCAATATTGCACGGTAGATGGAAGGCAATTATTGCTTTTCATCGTTGAGGTAATAAATTTTGAATTTTCGCCTTTCTGCACAAATAGAGAGGAAATGAACTGCCTCCATTATTTCCCATGGAGCCGTTGGGTAAGATTTCTACGAATAAATGTTCTCTTTCACGTTTTTAGGTTTCTTTGTTCAAGGTAAATATTTTTTTAAAATTAAACATGGGAGTTTATGCAAAGAAACATTTTATTGAGGGTTTTTGAAATCTCGCACTCTGTTTTTCGAGCTTCCATACGATTTAGCATTATGAAATTTTAAATCTAGCATTATGAAATTTAAGATAACGCCAACACTGCCTACAAGCTGTGTGCATTAAATTCACGCATGCAGATGCAACATATTGATTTAAAACATGGCTCGCCGCGTAACTGTTGGATTTCACATTTATTCATCGACACAAAATTGAATTATACAAATACAACAATGTATATAAATGTTTTTTGTTTTTTTTTTTTTTTTTTTTGGGGGGGGGGGGGGTGAATCGTACGAAAGATTCTTATCAACATGGTTGCTTAAAAGGAAAAGGCGATCTAAAGCAATAGCTATGCTCTCTTTACAGGCCTCATCCCGATGAGAATTTTCTGGTTGAAATCTTATTTTATTAGTAACATCCCCTTAAAATGCCTAAACGTTAATATCTGGACCTTAATCACCCAATTTAAATTCGAAATGCTTGATAGAGTAAACGAAAACTATGAAAAAAGTCTTCCACAGAATTAAGGAGTCTAAAAGGCGATATTTAAAACCATACTATAAATTTCTCAATAAATTGTACCATAGTTCAATTTTCTCCAAGTTTATTCTTATTCAAAGCCAATGATGCGTTTTCTAAATCTCCACCCTGTAAAACTTGCTTCTTCTTCTTGATTCGGAATGAAAATATCACGACCTTATAAATACATTTTAAATTCAAATACCTTCTAAATAGTTATTATTAGACGTATTCTCACTAATTGCGACGAAAACTTGGTTTACAAAAAAAAAAAAATAAAACTCACCTCTCCATGTCCTTTTTCATCAACATTAGCCAGCCTCAAATCCACTCCAGCTACTGCTTTTCCACAACTCTCCAAATCTTCCAAATTCCAGCATATAGTTAATGGTCCACTTGTTTCTGATAATCCATAAATTTCCGATAGTTTAATATCATAGCTCATAAAGAACTTCTTAAACTCTGATCCTAAAGGTGCAGCACCCGTAAAATAGTTCTTACATCTTCCCAGACCCATGGCTATTGTGTATCTTTTTGTTACCATCAAACACAGCCAATAACTTAAGCTACTCAGTAAATTACTATCACTCATCATCGTCGATTGTACATAATTTGAAACTCCACTGCGAGCTGTTGTCAAAATTAATTTCGACGGCGCTGATATTTTGTGCTCCTGGGCAAATAGTTCCTCATATATTTTCTCAAAAACTCGCGGAACTCCAAAAAATCTTGTCGGCTGAGCCGTGGCTATTGTGTTAAAAAGAGTACCTTTAAGCGCTTTTCGGTCGGCGAAATAAACACAAGCTGCTGTTGATAAGCTTATGAAGAAGTCAAATAATTGTCCAGCGACGTGAGTCATGGGGAGGTAACTAACAAGAACTTCCTGGCCAGGTATCACTTCGGACATACCATCGATTACGGCATTTGCACTGGTGATCAAGTTATCGTGGCTTAGCATGACTCCTTTTGGCATGCCAACTGTTCCGGACTGTTAAATATAATAAAATTAGGAGGATAGGGAAATAAGCACACAGACTTACCGTGAAAATAAGGGTAGCACACTCATTGGCAACAACTGACTCCAGTCTCTTCTCCAGTTCGTCTTCTAACTTCGAATCACTTCCCCCAATTTTCATCAAGTAAGACCAACTGTAGTAACCCTCTTCACAATCTACGAAGTCTTCATATGGCCCTTCAATTTGAATGATCGACTTCATTTGTGGAAGTCTATTTCTAATCGATTTCACTTTAGCCATTTGAGCTGAATTATCTACCACACAGATAGTTGCATTCGATGATAGCAAGATATGATAAATCGCTTCAGCAGAATTCGACAAATATATTCCAGCTGAAACGCCTCCGGCGAAAATCGCCGCCATTTGGCTGATAAGCCATTCCGGACAATTGAAAGCCAGAATTCCACATGAAGTTCGAGGCTTCAGTCCTAATCGAATAAATCCTTTTGCAATCAGACGGGAATTGTCCCAATAGTCTTTATAGGTTTGTGTTTTCCAGTTCTTGTTCAAAGCTTGAGACTTCAAAGCTGGTCGGTCTGAATATTTTTTTAAGATTTCTTTAAATAGCAGGGGCACGGTAGTTGGTTGTGTTTCGTCATGACCATGACCAATTCGCAGTTTAACTGGGTCCAAGAGTGAAGTACTTCGATGGCACAAGGCTGGCTTGCAATTTTTGGGAATATCCGTGGTCATTCTTTGGTAGATATTAGTATATTTGCCAGTAGTTTATGATTTGACTTTAAAAAAAGAAAAAAAAATAGGAAGTTAAAATAATATTTATTTTTCAATTAAATTAATTAAAAATTGGACAGGAAATTGATTTTATGAATCCCCAAAATAGGATATCCCCAAGACAAATCATTGAATTTCTTATTCTGGTTGAATTACTCTCTTTAATTAGTTGACAACAAACAAAAAACATTTTAATTAGTGCACTTTTCTTGAAATTTTTAATCTGCACTGATGTGCTGCAAAAAACTTGTGTCTAAGAAAGGCGATAACAATTCTTACTGAAGAGCTCTATTGTTGTTGTCAGAGCGAAACACATCTGCACTATATGGGTAAAAACCTTCCAAAATAATTGGTTTTTATTAATAAATGGAAAGTTTACTGTTCCCATTTAAGAACCAAAGTTTGTTATGAACAATTAATTTTAAGCTATACATAGGTACCTACCTGCTATGTGGCTCTTGCTAAACTAATTTGCTGGATTGATAATTGCTTTTTTTTTCTTTTACTTTCATGAGCATTAAAAAGAAATGTTATCTGTTTTAATACAAAACATGTATACATAGCATATGTATTTTTTTTAGTTTTGAAACCTTTGATTAGATAAGATTAAAAATAAACTTTATTTATATACCTAAATTCGGTTAAACAATAGATGAATAGATGATTACCAGGCTTTTATGATCTTGTTTAGAAAACAAAAACCGTCCGTCAGATTGACAAAATACAAATTCTATTAGCGAAAAAAAACAAAGAAAAATAGTGAATTTAAATGGATTAATAAAATTAGGGTCAGTTGGGGTAAATGAGAACATGGGGTAAATGGAAACAGTGGTTATTTTAAAACTTCAAAACAAGCTGTACAAAGCTAAACAGGAAAAAATATAAGAGTGTCAAGTTAGCAAAACAACATTCTCGAATCGAAAAAAAGTGGTTAATTGGATAATTTGCCGTTAATAAGTTGTGACAATTTCGAATTTGTCGTTCAATGTTTTCTATGTTTTTTGTGTTGCTTTGCTAACTTGATATAAAGTTAGCAAAGCAGCCCCTCAGAAGATTACTAAAAACTCTTTACAGTAAATGATATAGGTTAATAACACAACTTTACAACGTTTCTTACCCATAAACGAAACCAACGGGAATTGGTAGAATTATAACCCCTTGATTGGATACCGAAGGGGGAAAAAAAATTAGGACGTCAACTTCTTTTTTAATCCATTATATACTATTTTAACATGTTTACTTAAAAAGTTCACAAACAAATCAAATATGACATTAAATATTCTTTTACTATATCCTGATTTGATTCTTACCTCTGTTCATAAGATTTAAAATCTTGAGGAAAATATTCACCATTTTCATCACTTACGCTTCCCAGGTTTTCGAAAAAAAATCTAAGTGCGAATTTAAAAAATGATTTTTGACAAATTTTCAACAAAACATTGATTTGATCGCTCCATCCAAAGAATGTGGACTCCAAATTTCAAGTAAATGTATTGGATTTCCAATTCGTTTATAAATGTACTTCTCCAATTTGCACACACTTCTCCAGGAACCAATTTTTGTATCAATGTTTGTCACAGAAATATGGAAGTATAGAAATTTGCCCGTTTTAATGCTTAAGTTAATGAAGACTTAATGAAGAGGCCAACTCTTCGTTTTTGTTAAAATAATCTTACCACAAACATTGAAAAAGTTGTCTGGGCTTAATTTACACTGTCTTGGAGACATTTTAAAACAGTCAAAAGTTGAACAATTTAGTTTAAGAAATCAATAATAACTGACTAACTAAAAGCCAATACTGATAATGCATGAAAACTTCTTAACGGTATATTAAAAAAAAAACTTGACGTCATACAAATCTGTGACATTGTGACATATATTTAAATATTAAGGGGAAAAAGAGGGACAAAATTTAGTACAAATAACTCTTGGGTAAAAGAAAAAAAAATAATTTGTAGGGTAGTGTAATTTTCCGGTAATTAGTCGTTAATTATAGTTGTGACATTTTTAATTTTGTCGTGCTATGTTTTCTATGTTTGCAAATTTCCTAATTCGATGTCAAGTTAGCAAAACAAAATTCGCAAATCGAAAAATGGTTAATTGGATAATTTTCCGTTAATTAGTTGTGACTTTCTGGCATTGAAAATGTTTATAGGCTCGTTTTGAACAAATTATGGTGTTACCAAAATGAATAAAGTACAAATGAATACAATTGAAGTAGTATGGGGATTTTGCAAAAAATTTGGTTGGTGTTACCACAGAAGCTACCAACAAAATTAAAATTGTAAGCGATGAACTGCGCAGCGTATCGAAATGTTGGTTGGGTGATGTTAAGTGCTTGTGCAATTTGCTTGTGCTACCAAAGAAGAAAGAAGAGATTGAAAGAATGAAAAATAAACGATGACAGAAATAATGAGCAGTATGTTTGTAGGCCTTTTACTGGCAGATGCAGACTGCCGAGCACAACTACTAGTAGGAGAGCCACTGAACAAAAAATGCAAGGCTGTTCGTCAAAGATGATTTTTTTTACATTTGATACAGTTTAGAGTGTAGATCCAAAATTTCTTGGTCAGCCAGCTGGGAGGTGAGTCCTTCGCTCCTGACACGCCCCCAACATGTAAAAAAAATGGAAAATGAAATCGCGTTCGTCAAAGCTGAAATTTTGTAGAAATATTCCTTATCAACTATAAAACAAGAAAACATTGGTCAGCCAAGTGAAACCCATCTTTGGTCACCCACTCGAAATAGCATTTTTCTTAATATTTTGCAAATAAATCGATTTCTCGATTCGTGTTATTCAGAGAGAAAAAAGTTCTAAACAGAAATAGTTCTTCTCAAAATTTGGAATATTTCGTGCCTAAAGTTTAACCCTCTAAAGTCAACCCCCAAGGAGATAGAGAGTGGCAAACATCTCGAAAAGCTGTTTTTTTTTTTTAATTTTGTCTACATGTTAATATTTAAGAAAAATCTATTTATATCAATGTTCTTTGGAGTGGAAAAACATGTCCGATAAAAAAGTTCTCTTTAAATTCAATATTTTTCATGTTATAATTCACTCTCAAGTCAGTTATAAGTTAGATTATTACGGGTGATTCACTTTAGGTAAGACAAGGAGCTTGAGCATGTAGGATTGGTCGAGAAAAGAAAAAAAATCGTATAGGAGAGGGGTTCTGATTCCCCTCGTCTATGTAGGGGGGGCAGTTTACTAAAAAAGCAACTTAAAACAGAAAACAAATTATTAAAAAACAATTACAACACTTATAATGTCATGTTATACCTTTTAGCATACCCAGAAATCTCTTCTTTTGTTTTATTTTTAAATAAAGTTTTTTTAATGCATATTTATTAAAAAAAATAGTTTTCAAACTCAAATTAAAAAAAAAAAAGTAAAAAAATTGTTCAAACTATTTTTTTGTTTGCAAAATTTTACGTAATTAAGTACAATTTTTGTATCCAAAATTCAATGCTCTTATTAATTTGTAGTCAAACTCCGAATCTAAACTCAGTATTGTTGGATTGGCTCAGGTTTTCGAGATATCCTAGTCTAAAAGAACAAAAAACGTGTTTTTTTTTTAGGTTTTTGAGGTTAATTTGCGACACTTATATCATTTTTTCCACAAACATCATTAGGGCAACTGATGGTACTAATCTTACAATTTAATAAAAACAAATTGGATCATTCTAATAATTTCCCCATCCTTCGAAACATCATTATATAATTTAAGTCTCAGCCTCCCAATATTTGCCTCCCTAAGCCCAGATAATGACAAACTCATACATTTTAACTTACGATTTCTCGAAGAGGAATTAAAATTTTGGAGAAATTCAAATTAAGTTTTTGAAGAAAAGATTAGTAGTTTCAGATGCCATATAGTATTTTTGTTAAGTAAAATGTAATTGGTGGTGTTAATTAACCTTAAAAATAACGAATAACTCGGTTTTTGGCACTTTGGACTAGGATACCTCAAAAACCTGAGCCAATCCAGCAATTTTGAGTTCATATTCGAATAAAAAACACAAAAATCCATTCGAAAAATATAATTTGGCTTAGATATACCACAACACATGTGTTCCCCTGAGTAATCACCTGGTTGCTGAAATGATAATTTAGTCGGATTCTTCTTAGTTGTTACTACGAATTGATAAGAGAGAATTTTAAATAAAAAATTGTACTTAATTACCTACCTAATATAAAAAAAAAATGTTAGAACATTTTCTTTATTTATTTTTTTCGAAAATTTGAGTTTGAAGAAACCTATTTTGTTTCAAAAAATGTTCATTAAAAAACGTTATTAAAAAAATAAAATAAAAGAAGAGATTTCTGAGTATGCAAAAAGGTATAGCAGGGCATTGTAAGTGTTGTAATTGTTTATTAATAATTTGTTTTCTGTTTTAAGTCGCTTTTTTGTAAACTGCCCCCCCCCCCACATAGACGAGGGGAAACAGAACCCCACTCCTATACAATTATTTTTTTGTAATTTTACAAATTTGTAAAACAACACCCACGCAATTATTGACTTATTGACTTAAACCTCCTACGATTAGGTATGTTAAAAAAAATTGTTAAATAATTTAACAAGAGCAAAACGAATTAATATAAAATAAATTCGTAACTTACAAAATTCTAAACGGATCCTCCAGATCAAGGTTTAAAAATACTGCCCTTAAGATTTACCCAAAAAAAAAAAAAAAAACTATCTATAAATTCTTGAAAACTTCAAAAAAAAAAGTCGAAAGGAAGAAAACGGTATACAGTCGAGCCCGTTCAAAGCCATATGAAGATGAACAAAAAATGTGCTTTTATCCGACTGCAGTAGTAGCCCGTAGCGTAATGGTTAGTGCGTTCGACTGTCACGCTGGAGGTCTGGGTTCGCTTCCCAGCCTCGTCCACCTAAAAACTAAAAAGTTTTTTTCCGGGCTACTGCCTCTTGCGAGGAATTGACAAATCCTCCAAGAGTATCACTTGTCACGATCAAGTGCTTCTCGTCTAGCCGTTCGGATTCGGCATAAAATTGTAGGTCCCTTCCATTCCTGTCGACAGGCGCACACAGGAATGGTTCCGAGTTGTTAGTCACTAGTCCCTGGTACTTCATGAGCCATTGTGCCACCCTATTTATTTATTTATATTTATTTTTTTTATCCGACTGCAAAGTTGATTTGGCGCACAGAAAAAAACATTAAGGGTAGGTTTCCCTTGCATTTTGACAGTACTTCGTTAACTAATTGTTACATAACGTTTACATTTTAAAAGATAATTCAATAAAATATACATTTCTGTATAGATAGTAAACATAGTCACGTGCTCATTATTAAAATTATATAAGAAAATATATTACAACTTTTGTGGGAAAATAAAGTGATGATTTTTATTCAAATTTAGAAACAATTTTTATTTTGGATGGTGTAGTTTTCAACTTTATTTTTTCTTCTTCTTTGTTTTAAGGCAATAATAGATGTATATTTGGAGCCAATTTTCCAAAAAAAAAATTTTTTTTACTTTTCTATCTAAAAATATATTTTCAATTTCTTGTAAATATATGCCTTTAAACTTATGTTTGCAACTCTAGTTACCACATGTTTATTTTATTTTTAATAAAAGAAAAACAAAAAGGTCTGTGTATTTCTAAAAATTATAAATGTTGTTCTCATGACAAGCTTATGTATGTATTTATTAAGGGAGCTATAGTTTTAAATAAATTTAAAAAAATTATTTTGCATCTAAAATTGCAATTAAATAAGTCGATATTTTCAACCTTGTTTTAATGAAGGCAGAATCTTAACCCTTTTATTTTTTTTTTCTTATTTGTTTTCGTTATTTTATGAACATGAATTAATGAACAAAAACTAATTATAATTATGGGTTTTTTAATTTAAATTTTGCAAAAGTGACCTGTTTTGCGTTTTTAGCAAACAAAATTCCTCAGTAAACGCACACAAAGAAGTTTATAGTTCATAAGAACTCCACTGCAATATCAGCGCTAACAAACTCTCTTTTTCTCTTTGCAAAAGAAATCCGCTTGCTATTTTTGTAGCTCGACAATCCCGTTTCGAAGGCTTTTACTATGGATTCCTAAAGGTCGAGTGATAATGCAACACCACGCACCAGGCGCGAACGCAGGGAGGGGTTTGGGGGTTCAACCCCCCCCCAAATGTATGAATTTAACTTCCTCGCCATACAATTTCAGTCTTAATTTTGGGTTTTCAGTTTCTGTATTTGAAAATGCTGTAAATAGGCTGAAAAATAAAAATCGTTATGATAATGTAAAAAATTGCGCACTTTTTTACATTATCAAAACGATTTTTATTTTTCAGCCTATTTACAGCATTTTCAAATACAGAATTTTGAAAATAGAATACTTTTTTTAAGAATATATCATAATAATTTTTTATTAGCATAATATTCTGATATACTTCCCTTGAACAATAACATGTACCTATGATAATTCATGTCTTTAAATTTATTAAAACAAAAACAAAATAAATGGTATCTTGTTCTTATTTTCTTCTTCTTAATTGTTTGCATCTCTCTCACATTTTAACATGAATTGTTTTAATCATAATCAACAATAAATTGCATAAACAATTGCACCAAACTAATTGATCTGTCAAAACTTCCACGTGTTCATGCATTTCGTTGATGTTTAAGAGCTTCTGCAAATTTAAGTGTTAAGGGGCCTACATATTATCAATTTTTGTTGACAATAATTATTGAAGATATTTTCTTTCAAAAATAATTGGTGAAACGTTGCAACCACACGTATCAATGAATATTGACAACAATTCAACAAATTGTCTTTTAAATACGCGAGTTTTAAGTCGCACAAATTACATTTTTATTTGTTTTTGTTTGCCTCGAACTACAGAACACAACCTTAACATCGATAAATACCTTGATGCTGCTCAGAACCCATCCTAACATTGATACTTACATTGATGAAAACCAAATCAATTTTGTTTCAATGACATTGAAGATCATACAAACGTTCAATACCCAGCCAAAAATGACATTTTCAGCGAATATTTACAATAAACATTGATCGTCTGTAGGGCCCTTTAAGTGCTATTTTGTATATTTATCCATATACATAAATCGAGTTCTGTTTTTTGTTTTTTTTTTTATAATGGAAGTTTAAGAATGGAATTATGCAAAAATAATTTTTTTTTATATACATGAATTTGAGATACAGAGTTTTGCTCATATTTGAGATACAGTATTTTGATCAAACAGTATTTTGAACATACATTATTTTGAAATACAGTATTTAGAAATACAGAATATTAACCATACATTATTATGACCATACAGTTATGTTTTGTCAATTAGCAAAACAAAAAAACAGAAAACATAGCACGATGAAATTGAAAATGTCACAACTAATTAAAGACTAATCAACGACAAATTATTAAACAATAAATAATTCAATATAAGAAGTTTTAACCCCGTTTTGAGGTGTTGCTTTGCTAACTTGACATCAAATTAGTAAAACAGAAAAAAAAAACATAGAAAACAAACCGCGATGAAATTGAAAATGTCAACTAATTAACGGCAAATTATTAACCTATAAATCATTCACTGTAAAGAGTTTTTAGTACTTTTCTGAGGGGGGCTTTGCTAACTTGATATCAAGTTAGTAAATCAACACAAAAAACATAGAAAACATTGAACGACAAATTCGAAATTGTCATAACTAATAAACAACAAATTAATCCAATTAACTATTTTTCGATTCGTGGATGCTGTTTTGAAACTTATACAAAAAATGGGCACGACTGGATCACACAAACTCAATCTCGTAGCTAACAACTTTAACGTAGCTTGGAGTTGACAATGTGCTTATATGTATTGCTATAAAAGTGTTTAAAAACAAAACAAAGTTTTCACAAATTTGTGCATGAAAAAACAACAAATAAACAAGCGCAAAATTGAACAACTAAAAACATCACTGTGGAATATGCTGAAGATCACAATACACGGTAAATGGTTAGTTAATAAAAGTGATATCGAATTCCCCCTCGAAATTAAATGGCTCCTCTCTCTTGGCAAGAAATTTTCTTTACCTTTTGACAAGAACACATTTCCATTTTCCAATTAATTGCGGATGGAGAAGAAGTAATAAGACGTGTAAAAGATGAAATGGAGCAAGAGGTGACAAGAGCGAAATACAGCAGTATGCTTCACTCTTTCCAACGTCACCACACCAATGACCGATTTGTCAAATACATACTGAAAAATCATAAAGATAAAGACACTATCAATTTTCTTAAAAAACAAAAAACAATTATTATTGTATCAGCCGATAAAGGCAACACCACAGTTTCAATGAATCGCATTGATTTCGACAAAAAAAATGAAAGAGTTATTGTCTGATCGTTCTGTGTACCGACCTACACGGGGAACCCCTATTTCTTTCCTACAAAATAAAATCAATGAACTGGTGAAATGGCTTCACACAAACAAGTTGATTGACGATAGGCAAAAGTCAGTGATGACGACCTACACGGCTCAAATACCTGCAATATATGGATTACCAAAAATTCACAAACAAAACATGCAGCTTAGACCGATTACGTCATCAATGAGAGTTCCTTGTTATGAACTCGCAAAACACTTGGGCAGAATTCTACAGTGCGTGACAAGAAATTCGGTTTACTCGATTAAAAATTCTTATGAATTTAAAGATAAGGTGAAAAATTTGGTTCTTTAACCAACTGATGTTTTAGTTTCATATGATGTTGAATCATTATTTACTAATGTTCCCGTACAACTTGCAGTAGCAATTATAAAGAAAAAATGGGAAACTATCAGTAAAAATACCCAGTTAAGCCAAACCAAATTCACAGAGTTGTTGGATTTTTGTCTTAAAGAAAACAACTACCTTTAGTATAAAGATAACTTATACAGACAAATTCATAATGCCAATGGGAAATCCGCTCTCTCCTACCATTGCCGATTTGGTTTTGGACATCCGATTTGAAGAAAACAAACCGAAAATAATCGTCAAATATGTAGATGATATTTTTGCAGTTCTTCATAAGGGGGAGGTTGACAATGTTTTAAGATGCCTTAATTCTTACCATGAGAAAATTCAATTTACCGTTGAGAGGGAACAAAACAGAGCGATAACTTTCTTGGACGTCAAGATTTACCGTTGAGAGGGAACAAAACAGAGCGATAACTTTCTTGGACGTCAAGACTCTCTTTCAATTGGTATCAAAAAGACACAGCGTCGGGAAGACTTGTTAACTTTAGATCCAACCAAAGAAAACATATTCATATAAATACAGCATCTAAACTAGTTCATAAAGTTTTTACGTTGAGTGACCGGGAATTCCACTCCGCAAATGAGAATAAGGTCACACAAATTCTCCTGGACAGTGGCTATCCAAAAGAAATCATACGGAGCTTGATACTTCGCCAAAAACACAAAACTCATGTGGATAAACTACAGGAAGAAGAGAGACGTATTAATAAGAGTATAGTTTATGTCCCCAAACCGTCAGAGAACTTCAAAGAGACAGTAAAAAATAATACAAAAGACGTCAATTTAGCGTATTAATCCAACAAGACGCTGGCACCTCTTTTCACCAACATGAAAACGAAAACGGAAAAGGACAAGTGTACCGACGTAGTTTATAAAATCAACTGTCTTAACAATAAAAAAAAATAAATCGGGTGGCACAACGGCTCATGAAGAACCAGTGCCTAGTGACTAACAACTCGCAACCATTCCTGTGTGCGCCTGTCGACAGGAATGGAAGGGACCTACAATTTTATGCCGAAACCGAACGCGAGAAGCACTTATTCGTGACTTGTCACGAATAAGTGCTTCTCGTCTAGCCGTTCGGATTTGTCAATTCCTCGCAAGAGGCAGTAGCCCTGATAAAAACTTTTTAATTTTTAGGTGGACGAGGCTGGAAAGCGAACCCATACCTCCAGCGTGACAGTTGAACGCACTAACCATTACGCTACGGACTACAACAACTGTCTTGGCAATGGAGAGTAAAATTGCAACCTTTCCTATATCGGTACTACAAAGCAACTTCTTCGTCAACGAATTTCAAACCACAAGTCCGACATTAATTTAAAAAGCACCGGGAAAACAGCACTGGCCTTACACAGCGTCGAGCGTGGACATAAACCAGATTTTGACGGAGTGGAAATCCTGGAAATGGAGAAACATGTCTCCAAGCGGTATACTTTGGAAACACTTCATATGAATCGTAAACAAGCCAAAACATTTCATCGGTTTACTGCTCATTAGTGACTGCGCAGAATTTCTGACAGTTTAAAGCCGACTAAACTTCATTTGAAGTGTTTTAAATAAAACAAAAAAAATTTTCCAAATTAATTTTATTATTTCACAACAATTTTTTATTTGTTTAGAATTTTCTTTTTCAAATTGTCTTTTATTGTTAATTTATCTATGTAAATTGTAAACATCTTCCTAATGTAAGTTTGCTTAACTGTAACACCAAATGTTATCATGTGTATAATACATTCAATTTATTTTTTTAAATAAAACATCACCTGAAGAAGATGGCAACCACCGTCGAAACGTCGGGAAAGGAAATGAAATTATTTCATTAACATATCATTACGACCAAAACATCCGAAAGAGATGCATTTTTAAATATCAAACAACTATAATAACAAAACAAAATAAAAATTACTATACATAGAATTGTTATTTAAAAAGCTAAAACAGATAGAGCTAAAAAAAGTATGTCATCTGATTTGTTCGATAAACATGAATTTATAGACAAACAAAAATCGTTAATTATTTTTTTATATATAAAAATTCTTGAATTTTTTTAAAAATAAAATTCAGTTCTGGTATACTTATTTTTGAACTAAAAAAATGCAATTTTACACAAAATTAAAAAAATATTCATTGACCCGTTTTCAAGATATTGAATTTCAAAAAAAATCAATATTTTTTCGAAAAATTGTATAAGCAAAATTGTTAAAATTATAAAGTACCTCTTACATACAAAATTTGGTTGAAATCGGTGTAGCTGTTAACGAGAAATTTGCCAACCAAAAAACGGGTTTTATGACAGGTACCGTTAATAACTGTTATAAAAAAAACACAATTTCTACCAAATTATTAATTTTAGTAATTATAGTAGCTCGTGATTTTTATTTTCAAAATCGTAAGAGCTGTTTTTGAAGTAAATCAATTTTTGTAAATTGGTTGTATGGCAGTTACCGTTATTTTTTAAGCTAAAAAAATAATTCAATTTCCCCTCTAGGGAATCTCATAAGATCCTTAAGTCCAAAGTTTGAAGAACATAGCTTCAGCCATTAAGACTGCAGGTCAAGGTACAGACAGACAGAATTGCAAGACCCACTTTTCTCGCGTTCTTTATCATCGTAATGGTAGGGAAAATTATTATCGAGCACGAATCCTAAATTTACCCTATACTGCGTAGGTACATCGCATGTAGAAAACATTATATGGTTTGAAAGGGCATTGATTGTAGATATCAAATATGTAATTATTGGCGCAAAATTTTAGACGATTTAGTACGATGTTAAATCATTTTTGGTATGATACTAGGTTATAAATTGTGTTTTGCTAATTTTAAACGAGTTTAGCATCGTACTATCCCCTAACACTTTACTAAAGTTAAAAGCACCAACTGGCTATTTTATCTTTTTAGTATCGTACTAAATCCATATGAGAAAACCCGAATGTTCCAGGTTCGAGTCCTGGTGGTTCCCAACTATTTTTTCTTCTTTTTTTGTAAATAATGAAGTTAAAAAGATACAAATATAAATATCGTATACTTATTTCAAGCTCATGATGGGTTTCCATCAACATATAGTTAATTTACAACGCAAAAAAACAATAATTGTGTTCATCAAATTCAAACCCTACAAATGCAGTGTACTAGTTCGCATAAGGTTTAAAATTTTGGAATAGATAGTAAATTGCTAAATACTTAGGAAATTGTTAACTAATAGCATGTTAAGCCCTTAACAGTAGGTTGTTTAAAATTTTGCGCCATTATCTTTAAAATTAATTAATTTTTTATAGCACGGTGTTTTTTCATGTATAATACCACATTGGTGCGAGGGCAGTACAGAAAAAAACAGGAGTTGAATCGGCTAAGGTGATAGTTTATAATCAATTGTGGTGATCGTCGTTTTGAAGATAGCTGTCTCTATCACATCTAAAGCCAAAAATAGAGACAACAATCGTCAAAACGACGATCACCACAATTGATAATCAACTATCACGTTAGCCGATTCCACCCCAGGGATAAATCAGCTAAGCTGATAGTGGATTATCGAATTTTTGATTGTCGTTTTGACTATAATTGCTCTCTTTATCTCTGTCCATAGAACTGATAGGGACAGCTATCTTAAAAACAACAAATAACAAAACATGATAATCAAATCAGCTTAGCAGATTCCACCCCAGGTATTGATTAAAAAACATACCTATGTACATTGTACAATGTACATAGCCACTCCATACATGGTAATCCGCTGGTTTCGTAAAACAAATTTTCTATTAAAGCTAAGTGTACAGTTCCTCAACAAAAACAACTAGGTACTAGGTATTTCTATGGAAAAGATTTTTGCGGAAAAAAAAGTTTGACGTTTGATTTTTTTTGTCGAGCTGTGCACCAACCCTGATAAAAAATTTTGTACTCACCAGTCACCACTGCTCAGGCTCACCACGAATATTTTTCGCGCAAAAGAATGTCATTGACAATGTTTTGAGGAAAAAAAAAACTTTCTCACCACTAATTAACAGGAAGCGACCGTAGGTTTACCTATCTCATCGCGGCTTCAGAAAAGAATGATGTCAATTCATAGCTTTAGTATTAACATTTAGTATTAAGCTGGTCGGACAAGGTTTTTCAGGTGGCAATGGGTAGAAAACGCCGTTTTTCGGTTGCATTTTTGGCTTAGGATACCTAAACCATGATGGATTTTTATAAATGGGGTATCAAAATGAAAGCTTAGACTGCCCTCTTTACAAAACCAGTGGTCGGACTATCTTTTCTTGGTTGTTGTGGCGAGTCCGACCACTTTTGTAAAAACAGCTATTTTTGTATCCATTGCGTTTAACTATGCAAAAAATATATCATATAGCCTAGAAAAAAGCTTTTGGCACTTAAATGCAAAGGTTAAAAAAATATCTCTTTTTACAAAAGTGGTCGGACTCGCCGCAACAACCAACAAAAGTTAGTCCGTCCACTGGTTTTGTAAAGAGGGCAGTATAAAGGGGCCTACAGACGATCAATATTCATTGACAATAAATAGTGAAAAAAAATATTGTTAATAATTGAAAAAATATTGTCAATATTGAAATATTGGCACCACATGTATCATTGAATGTTGACAATAATTGAAATAAAAAAATAAATTTGTTTGATCTAGTTTTTGAGGTAGGTATGGACGCAAATTTATGTGAGTTAGCTGCAACTGCTACATTTAGTATGTGACTTTCATAGGCTTTAATTAACTAACGCTATTCAACCAAAATTGGCTGCTTAGTGAAATCCATGATTAGCAACTCATACTTTGAATTTTTTAAACAAAATTTAATCAACGATTTTCCAGCTCGACTAATCATGGATTAAAGATAATCAGCTGTGAACAAACTGGCCCTAAGTGTACTTTTGTTAAAAAATAGAAAGAAGAAATTAAGAATGTGGGTTAAAATTCATTTTTTAGCTACTGGCAGAAGCTTTGAGGATTTAAAGTTTTCTACCAGAATATCTACTCCATCACTATCAAACATTGTTCCTGAAACTTGTTATGCAATCTATTCAGTTCTTAAAGAAGAATTTTTAAAGGTAAGTTCATCATCAATCAAAACGCGTTTGCTATTAGGAATACAAAATGTTTTCATTGATAGTTTCCAAAAACTGAAGAAGATTGGGAAGATATCGCTTTACAGTTCTTTTACAAATGGGATTTTCCGAATTGCTTGGGAGCTGTAGATGGAAAACATATTTCTATCGTATGTATATTTAGTAAACAGCAGATCTTATTTTTACAACTACAAAGGGTACTACAGCATTATTCTGATCGCTGTTGTTAATGCTCAGTACGAATTTTTATACTGCAACGTTGGAACAAAGGGAGGATTTCCGATGGAGGAGTAATAGAGTATACTGATTTTTATAAAGATTTAGTAAATAATTCTTTGAAAATACCACCAACGAAAACTCCAAATAACTATGATTTGACCCTTACATACGTTTTCATAAGTGATGAAGATTTCCGTCTTGGGAAGGAAATGACTAAACCGTATTCAAAACAGAATTTGAATCTGGGGCGTGAATTATTTAATAAAAAACTCTTAGGCGCAATACAAGTAGTAGAAAACGCGTTTGGGATACTCGCGTCTCGTTTCAGAGTATTTCATACTAATATTAACCTTTCATTGGAAACAATCGACTATGTTGTTTTAGCAAGCTGTGTATTACACAACTTCCTTAGACGACGGAGCTCAACATACATCGATGGATTTAGCACAGGAAATATCAACGAAATCACTTAATACGATTGACTAGATAGCACCCACAATTGTCGAACTGAAGTAGAAGGAAATGGAGTACGTGACCAGTTCTTAAAATACTTCATTGAAACTAAAATATAATTAATTGACATAACAAAACATAAAATTGATTCAATAAAGAACTTAAACTAAAAAAACAAAACATAACATTTATTCATTAAAAAACAAACCATAAAATGTATTCAATAAAAAACTTAAACAAAAATTCATAAATAACTTATCACTCGGTTTTTCTTTTTTGTTAGACTTGTAATAACATTACTGCCATTCTGTTATGAATTCCGGAAAGGATGGTTGTACATAATCAGAATTTGCTTGCTGCTCCTCTTCAAGTATCAAACGCAATTGTTTGGCTTTTCCCATTTTGGCCTCAAACATGGAATCACTTATAATTTTTTGTACGTATTTTCTCGAATCTTCAGGCAAGCCTCTTAATTCGCATGCAATGTGCTTGCCATAAATGTCGAATTCGTCTTCTGTTGCGTTGCTCAACTTTTCCTGTACTTTTCTTAGGGCAGTCTGGGCCTGCTCAATGCGTCTTGACTACGTTTTCGACGAGAAAATGATGTGGTCTGGTTGGCAGCAGATGGGACGCTTGAATTAATATCATCGTCAGCATGGAGCTAAAAAGGAAACATATATATAGGGAACCTTCATTTTATCTTTTTTAGCATAAAACAACTCACGCTTTCTTCATCTCGAGTCATCCAATCTGGAAGGCTTTCATTTGCCATCCTGATGCTAAGTCCGCTTCGTGGTGTCTCTTGGTCTGTTGAAAACAGCAGTTCTTTAAAATACCATACCCCCCGATTTTTTTGAATTATTTATTTTTTTTTAGTTCGGCTCGAAAATTGGTTCTCAAAATATTAATTTTTTTTTGCGGTATCAACTGTTGGTGTTTGGTCAATTTCTAGAAGCTTATCTCGCAGTTTTTCATAAACTTGCATTTTTAGTTCTTTGTTTATATAAATTCTTGATTTTACTTTCCATAAACATTCATTCTTCCGATATAGTTCAATAAATTCCCTTTGGAATTCCCGAGAATTTATACGTAGATCACACATTTCTATTTATTTTGTTTTGTTAACCGATCTTCACAATGCAAACAGTCCTTTTGTTTTGTTTTTTTCACCAGACTACACAATGGAAACGTCAAAATTGACAAAGTTACTTAAGCTGCCAACACACCTTGGACAAAATACAGCATGACCAACTTAGCTGGTACTGTCATGTACAAAGAAGATGCCATGAGAACCCAGTTCAAAAGGCAATAGCACTAGACGTTCCAACACTATCGCGGAAGAAAGGCAGGCGCAAAAACTCCTGGATGAAACAAATGCAACGACACCTGCATTTAGTTGGCCTCAGACATGGAACAATCCAAAACCGGGAGGCCTGTCGACGTCTTCTGAGGTCAACCCGGTGAACCCCGCAAGTAGAACCTTAGGCGAAGCAGTGAAGTGGGAGAGTTGTGGTCCCCCTAGAGATCATGACAATCGCCGGTTAAATGAAGAAGAAGAGAAGAAGACTTAAGCTGCCAACACACGTTCAAAATATTTTCAATGACATTGAAGAAAATCAAATCGATTTTGGTCCTCATCAATGTCGTCAATGTTCATTGACAATGACATTGAAGAGCATACAAACAATCAATACCCAGCGAAAAATGATATTTTCAGCGAATAATGGCAGTAAACATTGATCGTCTGTATAGGGCCCTTAAGCTTTCATTTGATACCCCATTTATAAAAATCCATCATGGTTTAGGTATCCTAAGCCAAAAATGCAACCGAAAAAGTACTATGGTAGCTAAGAACAAATGGATACTAAGAATCTTCAATCCGGGTGCAATTAAGATGTATGCGAGTGTTAAAGTTGCATACAAATGATGCAACATTGCTTTATTTTATCAAAGCTGAATTTTTGATATGTCTAAGGGGATGGTGTCATTTACTTTATTGGACACTTGCCAGACATCTACAGTGGGGCGTAACGTGAGCCAGACACTTACAATATGTCAAACTAATCGTGCCATTTACATTCTAGTTTTAAACCTAATATTTATATGTTTTGTGGTCAACTGTTTAAAAATAATTCCCCATCAGCTATACATCTACAGTGGGGCATATTCATCATCCAGACATTAAAAAACAGCTAAAATAAGCGAAAAAATCACGTTTTAGTAACAAAATCTTTTACTTCTTAGTTTTAATGACCAAATTTGTCCGCAATTATTTTTTAAACCTTAGGCTTACAGTGATGTTGTTGCTGGAAATAACTTACATGTTTTCTAGTACGTTCTGTTCTTTGCCTGATTTTACGGTGTTAGTTTCGTGGTTTTCGAGACATCCCAACAAAATGGAAAAAACGATCATTTGCTTATTTGAGGTTCATATCCATTTATTTTTTTCAAAAAAAAAGTTAACTACTTTTCCTCTTCAAATCTCAATTTAATAGCAAATACGATCTTTTCTTTTCGAAAAAATAAATTAGTTTGCTAGTTGTTTTATCTTGATAACCCTTCTAATTTGAATGCATTATTTATTCTGTTTTGAAACAGGCATAACACATCTAAACAAAAACAGTTTGCTTCTTCCGAGCATTAAAAATTACCAGTGTTTTTAATTAGTGGAGACTTTAGTAGCGTCACACGAAGAGTTTCTCATGCCATTACGAGTTTCTTAAGTACGCTAATGATGCGAAATGAAATTTTCCTGCGGTCTCAAAAAAGACAACGGAAAAATTCTCATGGAGAGTTTCATAATTTGCAAATAAATAAAACAAATTTTAACTAAAAAATCAAACAACAGCCATGGTGAAATGAAAAAAAAAAAAATAAATTGGGTGGCACAACGGCTGGTAAAGAACCAGGGCCTAGTGACTTTCAACTCGCAACCATTCCTGTGTGCGCCTCTCGACAGAATTGGAAGGGACCTACAATTTTATGCCGAATCCGAACGGCTAGACGAGAAGCACTTATTCGTGACAAGTGACAATGAAATGAAAGTAACAACAAATAAAAGCACAAACAAACCTAAATGCCATTTTTTCGCACTCAATTAATTGTCCGGGCAATTAATTCTGTATGCGAAAAGAGAAAAACTGGTATAATCATAAATTTCGCTGGTTGAACAGCGTAACATAGAACGAAAAGCACAACGAAATTTTTCGTTTATGATTTCGTAATGACATTTTCGTCTGTGATTTTTTGTTTCGCAACAGCAGCGTACTTACCTCAAATATAACAACAAAAACGATAATTTTCATGTTTAGACTGGAATATCTGAAATAAGTGCATCAAAAGCTTTCGTAAAAATAAACATTAGTACAAAATTTAGATTTTGTAAGCATGTCTAATTAATGAGTCATTAATCTTGCTTAAAAACAATGGCGCAAAATTTTAGACAGCCTATTATTAAGGTTTTATTTTGATACGACCTAACATTTTCTAATTCTTAACAGTTAACCAAAATTTTCTAAATTTAAATTTTTTTTAATTAGTGTCATACTAAAACAATTTCCTTTGGAACACGTCCAAAAAAGTGACAGCTCGTGCAAAAAATTCACAAACATCCCTGATTTTGTCATTTATAAACGTCAAACTGTCATGGATTTAGTATTATACTAAAAAGATTTAAAATAGCCTTTTGATGATTTTAACTTTAGTAAAATGTTACGAGATAGTACAATGCTAAATTCGTTTAAAATTAGCAAAATACGAATTTTTAACCTAGGATCATACTAAAAATGATTTAACATCG
Source organism: Melangyna quadrimaculata (assembly GCA_949320155.1). Taxonomy (NCBI): domain Eukaryota; kingdom Metazoa; phylum Arthropoda; class Insecta; order Diptera; family Syrphidae; genus Melangyna; species Melangyna quadrimaculata. The sequence goes on along the minus strand of OX439483.1, from coordinate 147,562,740 downwards.
TAGGGGCATTCCATTGCCACGTACCCGACATTTGTTCGTAGTTTTTACTATTTAAAATAAATTTAAAACAAATTAATACTAGAATCTAGATTATTTTCATACAGTTTTTGATCGATTGAAATCCTTGCTTTGATGTGGCAAAGGATTTGTGGTTAAAAATTAAAAAAAACCTGGTAATTATACTAAGAGTAGTTATCGTCACGTGCCCGACATTAAAACTACCAAAGTTCAGAACTTTATTAGTCATTGGTTTATTTCAGCTAAACTTTGAGTGTTTATAGCAAAATAGCATTTTCTAAAAAATAATTAACAAATAAGGATTTTTTTAACAAAAAAATTGGTTGAAAACAATGTACTTAATCTGAATTTTAGCATTATAATTGCCGCAACGTGCCCGACAATTATGTAACGTGCCCGACATGTACGAAATTGGAACTGACAATGCATAGATATTTGTTGAAAACGTGGTCTTCTTGGTCCAAATCGTGGTCTTGTTGGTCCAAATCATGTTATTTAGTGTGTATAAAAAAAATCGTTTTCCTAAATAAATGTTGAGGGGATATATTGATAATACAATATTTTTAACACATACACTCCTCGTCAACTGAATACGCACAAACATTTTTGAATATATTTTATCCATTTTTTCCAAACAGTGATGGTTATTATGCCATCTGTTGATGGTAAAAATTTTCGTAACATATAAATAACAGAATTTCAAAGTTTTATCCAAAAACAACCGTGAGTTTTTCCTTCAACCACTTCCAAAGTGTAACTTATGCAAAGTAGAAGTTTTTTTTTTGAGTCAACTGAATAGGTACAAAAATTAAAATTGGTATTGGAATGGAATGAAACAAGTTTTTGTTTAAGTTTAGTAGTGGGTACTTCCACCTTTATTTTTAATTACTTCGTAAATTCGATCCGGCATGGAATCGTATAGCTTTTTAATGTAATTTAACGAAACTTCGCTCCACGCTAATTTGATTGCAGAAATTAAGGTTTCTTTGTCTTCGAACTGACGACCACCCTCATAAACTTTGCGTACTAACCATCCCCAGACATTTTCTATGATGTTTAGATCAGGTCAGTACGGCAGCCATTGAAGCAACTGCACTTGTTGCTCCTCTATCCATGTTTTTATTATGCGCGCTGAGTGAATAGGCGCATTATCATGTTGGTAGGTCCAGTTTATGGGTCGAAAGATGTTAGAAAATTTAGGAAAATTTCTTTCCAAAATTACTTTATACCCAGCTGCTGTCATTCTTGATGTTACAACCTCGAGCTCAACTGTTCCATAATAACTGACTGCTCCCCATATCATGACACCTCCTTCACGACTATGATGGCGCTTTAAAAATCTTTTTTCTTTTCTTAAGTCGTGAAAATAGAAGTTGGACCCATCAGGGCCATCGAAATTAAACTTTTTTTCATCTGAAAAAACCACGTGATACCATTCTTTTTTCCAACTCATGTGAAGTCTTGAAAAATCTAATCGCAACATTTTCCGTCTCTCGTCAAGTGGTGGTTTTTTCTTAAGTTTCATTCGTTTAAGATGGCTTGAGTTGTTGATTACTCTTAAAACTGTTGAGCAACTTGCGTTTACGCCGACTTTTTGTTTTATTTTTGCCACAGAATCAGAAGAATTTGATGCACATCTTAAAATTCTTCGTCTCTCAGCTGCTGTTGTTGCTGTTTTCTTACCTCCCTTCATGTTTTTGCCGTATGCATCTTTATTTTTCAAGTAAGAATAAACTACATTAAAACTTCGGCCAACTTTATCAGCTATTGCACGTCCAGTTAGGCCTTGGTCTCTAAGTAAATCGATTTTAGCTTTTTCAACACTGTTAAGACACGTAGATCTACCCATTTTTCTTAAAATTTGAAATCAAGAATTAAATTTTACTGAAAACACTAAAATCGTTAATTTAAACTGTCAAGCACTCCAAGAAACTTATAAACAACGAAGAAAATGGCGTTGTACCTATTCAGTTGACTAAAAAAAAAACTCCTACTTTGCATATAAAACAATTTGCAAGTGGTTGAAGAAAAACTCACGGTTGTTTTTGGATAATTCTTTCGGAATTATCTGCTTAACATCTTAAGGGAATAGTTAGCATCAACAGATGGCATAATAACCATCACTGTTTGGAAAAAATGGATAAAGTATATTAAAAAATGTTTGTGCGTATTCAGTTGACGAGGAGTGTATAACTTAATAACTTTTGAATGTGTGTATCGATTGATTTATTTGTTTGTTATTTTACATCTCAATGAAACAAAGATTAATTTGATAACTCATTTGTTGGTCTACGTGCTATATTAGTGTCACAATCGAATTAATTAAATTTATCAAAAATCGGTCGAAGTTTTCTGCTTTGTTCATTGTCAACCTTTGTTATCTGAACAAAAATAAATATTTCTTATCGGCTTTTTTTGCTTTTAAGAAATCATAACTTCATTTTTACTGGTCAGATCTTCAAAATTAAGGTCTGAAAAAAAAGACTACAAATGTGGCTAAATTTCTGTATACAAATTATTGGGAAGGGGAGAAAAATTTCATAATAAAAGGGTGTGTAATTGTCCCTTCAACCCTATATTGGTTCTTTTAAATTCAAAACTTGATGCAAATTAGCCTGAAAATGTTTTTTGGCCCTTTATGGGCAAAAGAAGGGCGCGGCAATTTTTTTCTCTTCACGGCATATTTACGGCAATTATTTAGCAACTTTTTGCATACTCAAAAGTTATTTTTGCCCAAAAACAAAAAAGTGTCATGCTAACTTTATAAATACAAAGTTAGCAGGATTGCCCTTTGTGGGCAAACCCGTAGAGCGGCAGTTTTTTTGATTCCACGGCATATTTACGGCAATTTCTCCGCAATTAATGGCATACTCAGAGTTCGTTTTTTCGAAAGTGGTCATGCTAACTTTACGCGGCTGAATTGGCCATCTGGTCAAATAATAATGCCCGTTCAAATCACCATCGACTCGATAACAGAGATATCACAATTTGTATTCTTTTCTTCTTCATACTTGCATTTGTTGCAGTACAAACAATTAAAGCAATCCGAATTCGATGGACTTGCAAATCAAGAAGAAGAACACTTTGAAAATCAAATAATGACATAGAATTGGAAACAGTCAAAGTGATGTCGTGTGGAGATGAAACACATGGGGGCGTATTCATAGTCATTTTAGACCTAGGTGTTAAACATAGCTTTGGTTGAATTTTCCGACGTTGATTCTATTTGTTTAAGTTATTTTTTTAAGTTTATCATTTCAAAATATTTGAAGCTATTTGTGTAGTGTAGCGACTATGAATATGCCCCATTGGCGTTTTTCTTTTTTGGCTCCAAAAACAGCTCTGAGCGGAGGCTAAGCAATCAGAGCAGAGCTCTGAGCAGATTATGATCGGAGCCCTCAGATTTATTAATGAAACACACTTGAGCACTGAACTGTCATTTCATAGGTGTTTTACTAAAGTAGACCGGCCGGCGCCTGTCCTGGGAATCCATTTTTAATTTTGTGTATTTCTTTCGTCTGTCAAATCACTAAAAAAATAAGTGAAGTTGGCTTCACTCAGCGTTTTGCTCGATTTACTCGGTCATTTTATTCTGAGCTAGGTCAGATGGAAAAAAGAAACACACTCTTTGTGCTCTGATACACTACCGGTCATAAGGTTAGGAGCAGTCATTTTTGAGAATTGAATTTGATTTGTCTCGTGTTATACGCCAAAGAGATCGCAATTTTGTATGACACAAGAGAGACTGTCTAACGTGCCATATAGCAAAACTTATACTTGGACTTCAAGAACAAAAATTAACGGCATCCAAGAGAATGAATGTTAGCTGAGTCACTTTTTTAAGTAATTTTATCGCATTATAAGGTTAGAAACACATACAAAATTGAAGAAAAACGAAGGTTTACATTTAAAAAAATTTTTTTTCCGACAAATTTATTTACTTAACAGTGGTGGTGCCACCAGATTAAAACAAAAATTCCAAAATTCGATGTTAAAGAGAGTTATACAGTGATTTAAGATAGTCAAGTGAAATTTTAATCAAGATCAAATTATCATCGCATTGCTACAATTTTTCGTATATTTTTCATGTGAGCCACCCCAATAAATTTTGTTTTATTTTGAAGTCCGGTGAATAGGAAAACCAAGGCAGCAACGGAACATTTTTCCTTAAAATATTGATTTAAACACTCGAGCTGCATGAAAAGGAGCAATATTTTGTTGTAAACCAATGCGGTTTGTTCGAAAAGATCATTGGTTCGCGGAAAAAATGCTTCTGGCAATGTTTTGTAGTACCAAGATGGCTGGAAATCAGGCATCTTAATACTTTCAACTACCAAGTTATTTGTTCCCTAATAGGATATTACGGCCTAGATCATACACCTCCATCCCTGTTGTGATGACGGTTCAGACACACACTGTTAAGTAAATAAATTTGTCGAAAAAAAAATTAAAAAAAAAATTCAACCATCGTTTTTCTTCAATTTTGTATCTGCTTCTAACCTTATGACGCGATAAAATTACTTAAAAAAGTGACGCAGCTAACATTTATTCTCTTGGCTGCCGTTAATTTTTGTTCTTGAAGTGCAAGCATAGGTTTTGCTATGGCACATTAAATAGTCTCTCTTGTGTCATACAAAATTTCGATCTCTTTGGCGTATAACACGAGACACATCAAATTCAATTCTCAAAAATGACTGCTTCTAACCTTATGACGCGCAGTGTATGTCTGAGATAGCAAACAAAAACATAGAATTTTTGTTTGACATTTTCGTGTTCTGCTCAGAGTTAAAAAAGAAAAACGCCAGCAATCTATTGACTCAAATATCGACAAGAAAATTATTCCATAAAAGACAAATAAAAAATAAACTTACATTTTTATTAAACTATTTTATTTTGTTTCTTTAAAAATCTATATTAACAAAAATATATTGTAAATATAATAAATTAAGTACTTTTGTAAAAATCTTCAATAATAGCTGCATACTTTTCGAGAACAATATTTCGTTTAACTTTAAGGGTTGGCCCTGCAACAAAAAAAAAAAACAAGAGAAAATATTAATTTTTAGAAATGTAGAAAGACGTCCTAAAAAATATCCCATTTAAAAACCTATTCTATACTATCGAAGTGCAGACACTTAACTGATTTATGCGTGCATTAGGGTCGAACCAACTCTGTATAGATTTTACGAGCACAGGCACATACTACTTATATGATGACAATGACCCGATTTTCGTACAACAAGGATTCAACAAATCTCTATAAATTCCCCTAAAGAGCAACCACTTGACAGAAATTGGCACTAGGTCCACCGCATCCATAAAAATACTCCACTCACATTCGCACTCCTGTCTAATCCCTCCTCTACTAGCTCCACCTTATCTAGCTTACCGACTACCCAAACATATTGTACTTCAAAAGAAAAATAAACTCACCCAATTCCCCAGTTGGTATGGAAAAATCATGCGTTAAAATGGCAAATTTCTGCACTCTCTGTGCGTTGGAGATAGCTTTTGTATTTGCCCGATCGATACCCTCCTGAATTGACTGCAACACTTTTGGACATGGTCCAGCATCGAGTATTTGGGAAAGTTTAACATGTGCAAGGGCCAGGGTCGTCATCCATGCAATTGATTCGGGTTGTAAATTATCACCTGGTTTTCCACTAACCGGGTCAATATCAGTCTGTGTGCAAGGAAAAGAGCAGGTTATAGGTATGGTATAATATAAGCATCATCAGGGTTTATAATATTAAATGTGTACGATTTATATTTTATAGTTTAAGGACATGCGCCAGATTTGTGTTTATTATGCATTATATATCTTTACCTTGATAGTTACTAACATGGTAAGGAATTTACGTTTGTCTCCAATGAGAATGGCATTACTCAGTCCTGGCAGTTCATTGAGGACAAGTTGTTCAATGTAAATTGGGGGAATATTTTCACCTCCAGAGGTGACAATCAGCTCCTTGAGACGACCGCTGATGTAGAGATTTTGCTTTGCATCGAAATAACCAATGTCTCCTGTATGCATCCATCCATCTTCGGAGAAGGTTTCTTTGGTTTTTTCGGGTTCATCCAGATAGCCCATGAATACCATTCGACTACGGGTGCATACCTGGCATTGGGAAATTGAGAATTAATTTGTTTATCCATAACATTTTTATACGCACACATAAAGAGTTTCTGAGTGATAAATTTTATAAGTTGATTTTATAATATTTAAGTTCAATGCTCTTTTGGGTTCAACAAGATAAGAACTCAAGCCAGCACAGACCAGGGTTGCCAATTTTTGAAAATAAAAATTATGTTAAAACTTTGTTCTTCAATTCCTAATGCCGAGTTTTTCAGTGTGAGATCATCAAAAAATCACAAGGTCCTTTGTTAAAACGGACGCTTATTTCAAAAATTCATTCTTCAAAATTGTTGAATTAGTCTTCCGTTAGGCGTATTAAGAATTCTCTATTTTATAACCTTGAAAAACCCTCAACCAAAATGGCGTACAAAACTACAGACTATATACTGAGTTTGCTGGAAGAATATTGCGCGATGTAGTTCTGCATTTTTGAAATGTTGTTGGGGCATGTTAGAGTAGTCTGTAGCTAAGTTCGCAACTTCGAAAAATTTGTGCTCGCTGCAGGAAATATGCAGCATTGAAAAAATCGCTAGAATCACCCCATGTTTTCCGACATTTTCCTTTATAACTTTGAAAGTATGCAACTGAGGAAAAAACCATCCACTATAAACCTGATTGTTATAAAATTTTGAACAAGACCATATTAGTTTTAAATTCATGCAAGTTATATTTGTGTTGCTATCTAACCAGGAATTGAAAACAAATCAGAGAAACTAAGTAATTTTGAAGAAGTCAAAAAATAGGTCAAAAATTGTTAAATTCTGAATAAAATTTGGAATCAAATTGTATAGAGTATTACAAGACGAAATTCGATCCAAATCAGTCAAATAGTTTTGGCAAGAAACATGATGTTAACTAAGTGCAACAAACAATGTTTGCATCATTGCTGTATCCAAAGTAGTTGGTACTCATTTTTATACACGTACTTGGAACCCTTAACTATCATAAAATATAGTTATAATATTTATATCTTTTTTAAGGCATTTTTAAAAGCGATTTTAAAACTGTAGACACGTAAAAAATTCCGTTGTGGAACTACTGATTTTAAAAGTTCCGAATGTACACGAAATTACATATTTACTTGAAAAGTGAAAAATTTTCGGAACTTTTAAAATCGCTATAAAAGTTTCTTTAAAAAAGATATAAATATTATAACTTTATTTTATGAAAGTGCAGGTGTATGAGTGCCAACTTAAGTGTCCTACTTTGACCACAGCAATGATGCAAACATTGCTTGTTGCACTTAGTTAACATCATGATTCTTGCCAACACCGATTTAAAATTAAATGTTCGAATTTCGTCTTGTAATAATATAGACTACTTGACTCCAAATTGAATTAGAAAATGTTTGACCTATTTCTTGAGTGCTTCAAAATTACTTAGTCTATAAAAATTTGTTTTTTAATTCATGGATAGATAGCAACACAGATAAAACATGCATGAATTTAAAACTAATGTTGTCTTGTAGAAATTTTTATAACAAACAAGTTAATGGTGGACGGTTTTTTCCTAAGTTACATATTTCCAAAGTTATAAAGGAAAAAATGGGGTGAATTTTGCGTTTTTTTTCACTGTTGTATTTTTCCTGTAGCAAGCACAGGTTTTTCGAAGTAGCAAACTTGGCTATAGACTACTCTTACATGCCCCAACAACATATCAAAAATGCAGAACTACATCGCGCTTTGCGAATTTAGCACTTTTTTTTGTAATTATTGACTGGGCTACAATGTAAACTCAGCTTAACAGTCTTACATCGAGCACAATCAAAAGTTTAAAGTTCTTTGTAAAGAAAAGAAGAAAGAGTTTTACGAAAAAAAAGCCAAAAGTTTAGCCATCTGCAACAATGCTTCTAAGTTTTGGAAGTTTTCACAGAAACTGTATAGGAAAGACTATGTTATAAATCGAAATACCCTGCGTTTACATTTCAGAATTCACTCAGCTGCTGAATCAAGGTGGCTTAGGCCCCCATATGATGCATTTTGCACATGCACAACCATAGGTTTTAATGATGAAGTATTGGATCAACCAATTTCCCGGGGAGAAATATTGACCTCGTTAAACGGACTCAAAGATGGTAAAGCGGCTGGATTGGATAGGATTCCATCGGAGTTACGGCATGGAAGAACTAATAGCGAACTTAACTTTGAGAAACGGTAGCATACCACAACACTTTAAGAAAGAGTTCATTTTTTCGATCCATAAAAAGGGATGCCCAATATACCCAGCAAATTATAGAGGTATATTCTTCTTAAAGGCTTCTTACAAAACCTTCACAACAGGGCTGCAAAATCGACTCAGATCTTGGATAGATGCAAAAAAGCTAATTGATGAATTTAAAGCTGGTTTAAGACCAAGTACTCAATTGTAGACCATATGTTTGTCCTGAAAAGTGTAGCGGTTTCCTTCTTGAATCAAAAGAAAAAAAATATATTTTTTCTTTGTTGACTTTTAGTCAGCATTCGATACGATAGACAGAAATGCTATGATGTACAAGTTGTTTAGATTGGGAATGACACTGAAGTTCAGTCTCTTGTTATAGAACTTATATATGGATACCACAGGAGCAGTATGGGATGGAGACAGTGGCGGATCCAGAGGGGTGGCTTTAGGGGCTAAAGCCCCCTCCCCCCACAGGCAGTTCTTAAAATTGATTGAAATATAGAAATCAGAATCAGGAGTCAGAAAAAATAACGAGGCTGGGGCTACGCAATTTATATGCTACGTATTTTTTTTCTAAGCCCCAAATTAATTAGGTTGGGGCTGAATTCTGAAGGGAATTGTACAAAAAACAAGTTCGGGGCTACGGATAATTGACAGAAAATTGGGACGAAAAAAAACAGCTCGCCAGTAGGGCTTGACAAGAATTGGACAAAAAAACGTGGTCGGGGCTAAGCAAATAATTCCTTTAAAACTTACCTTATTCCAGAAAATTTTTGGGCTTGACTCAAGGGACTGTCAAGTCCAAGTCGGGGCTAAAGCTTAAAGAGATAATCGAAAAAAACGGGGTCGGGGCTAAGCAATTAACATGCCAAACGAAAAAATAATTCTCCCTATGAACTTCGCTAATTTTGCAAAAAAAAAAGAAATTGGGGCTAAAACCCGTGAAGAATTTGGGAAAATCTGAGTTTTTTCTGGCCACTCAGAAAATCATGCGTGTGAATATTTGCAGTCCCTCTAGACTGACGTACAAATTTACTGACAGATTTTTTTTCTGGTGGTTCAAAGCTTGACGTGGCTGAAAATTGAAGGTATATACATTTTTTTTCTATCTCAACTTAAAAATATTTTAAATATTAAATACTACAGATGTTATTGTATGTAATATTGAAATCATTTTAAACCGAGGATAGAAGCTGATATAAATGCACAAAAAACAAGGCTACTCTAAAAGGAAAAGTGGGAATGCCAAAATTCAATTATTTTTATAACTGTAGATTTTCACAAAAAAACCTTTAACCTAAACTGAAACTTTTTTATATTAGTTATGTATAAATTATAAAAATATATTAATTATAAAATAAAATCAACATCGTCACAATAGTTAAAATAATTTGCGTTTTTCCCTTTTCACTCTCACAACGAATGTTACATTTCCTCGTCACTCAAAAACATTAAAAATAAAAATAATTTAAAATAGAAAGAAATATAATAATTTATTATTATTATAAAATGGTAGTTATCAATAAGATTTTAGAATGATTATTACGATCAAGTGTTCTGAACGCTGCACTGATAGACCAAGAGTCTACAGCAAATTTTGGGAGTGGATTGCTAACTTAAATATGAGTATGATGGTTTATAGGTGCATATATCGCGGTATCAAAAAGAACCGTCTGGCAGGTTTCTTTTTCAGCCTTTGGCGGGGATGGGAGTTTGAAAATAGCGATTTTCCAGTTTATTTTTTCATAGGTATAACCACTTCAATAAATTTATAAATTATAATAATGTGATGCTCTGTCATTTTCTTTAAGTCATAATCTTGGCAATCCGACCAATAGAACTCAAGATATTAGGTTCTTAAGCGAACCTTTATCGATTTTTTTGGAGATTTTGTTTTGTTGATTTTTTGTGTTTTATAATTCTCCAAGAAAAAGACGATAAGGTCCTCTTAAAAAGCTTATATTTTGAGTTCTATTGCTCGAATTGCCAAGATTATGATGTTTTGACTTAATGACAACATCACATATATTTTTTAAATTTATTAAAGTGGTAATACCTCTGACAAAATAACTGGAAAATCGCTATTTTCAAACCTCCACACCCGCAAAAGGCTGAAAAAGAACCCTGAGAGACGGTTGTTTTTGATACCGCGATATATGCACCTATAAACCATCATACTCATATTTTGGTTATCAATCCACTCCCAAAATTTGCTGCGGTCTCTTAGGCTATGAAGTTTAAATGGCAGAATACATTCGTTTAACTAACACTACAGAATTATCTAAGTTCAAGGTTTACTTTGAAACTAAATCAAGTGCTGAACTTAAGTTTAAACATAAATTGTTTAATTTGTGAAACTGGCCATTAATGTCTCAAACTGGATCTACCAAGCCCCCCCAGAGACTAATCCTAGATCCGCTACTGGATGGAGACGATATATCGGAATGGTTCCAGACCTGTACAACCAGAGTGGCGCGGAGAGCAAAGCTGCGAAATTCATCAGTGAAAAGAGCAAAGAGCTCGAGAGGCGAGCAAAGATGAAACCCAGCTAGAGTGAGGGGCAAGAGCAAAGTGAAAGTAAGCAGGGGAGAATTCATTGTTTCCTACTTGAATATTTTCGTTTAAACCTTGAACTGAGTTCAATTTTTAGTTTAAATTAACCGAGATCATTCTGCCGTTTAAACCTAAGTTCAAAGTTTGGGACCACTACATAATACATTATGGAATTAGTTTACTTATTTTTCATAACCAATTCCATTAGCAAATCCATGTCTGCTGTTAAAGTTGTTATTTCTCTTTTTTATTGCACAATTATTGGTATATTTTCCATTGTTTTGTTTTTAATTCTGTTCGTGTCACTTGAAAAAAATAAAATGTCGACAAATTATCAGCAACCCAAAGTAATTGTTGCTGTTTAGCGTGTTCTTTGCTTCAGAAAGAGAAAGAATAGGCAAGGAAAACTAAGTACTGTTTGCAATACGTCACTTGGTGAAGCAAAAACGTACAATGCACAAAGTACCTATTGAAAAGTACATATTGAATTGCAAAATTAGGACAAAATCAAAAAACACAATAACGAGATATTCGGGAATATTTCAAAGCAAGGAAGTAACTGGTAATTTGCACATAAAACGCAAACATTTATTTCAGTTCTTCAATTTGTTTGGCAATCAGTTATGCAGTGTTATAAAAAATGTTCTTGTGATTACATATACGAAGTTTTGTCAAAACCATTAAACCATTTTTTTTTTTTTTTTAAACTTGATAAACCGAAATTTTTGTATGACCGTTCTATCCTAGGGAATAACATGGAATAATTTACAGCCAATTTTAAGCAAATCCACTTATTCGCTTAGGCTCTAGGTCTTTTGTCGAAAAACAGTTTTTGGACTTCTACATTATCGCTATGGTAGTTTTGATTAAAACCTCAAATTTTATTTTTGACACAAAACCAATAATTGCCCTAAAATGGAAAGTCGGGAAAAAAATCGGGACATTTCGTAAATCGGGACTAATTACAAGGTTTGTGCCGGGAGGTATCAACTATGCAGGGACTCTCATCAAAGCTCTCCTTTTTTCAGATGATCTGGTTTTACTGGCGTACTCACACCCGAATCACTTCAACTCATGATAAACAAGCTGAACAATTATTGTTCATTGTGGAAATTGGTTGTCAACCTAGAAAAATAAAAGGTCATGAAATGATATTTAAAAGAGGAGGATGGAGATCGAGTCTAAGTGAACAATGGATCCACAATAACGAAAGGATCGAAGTTGTTAAACACTATCAGCCGTATTAATAAAAAACGCTTATTCCACCTTTATTCCATGAGTTTACAAAACCATAGAATACGAGTTAGTTCATGGAATAAAATTTCCTATTAATAAAAACAAAACGAAAATCTACTACAATAAGTAGATCACGTTACCGAACACATCTAATAATTCTGTCAAAGTTATTATGATTTGTTTGACACGTCTGATTTGTATTCCTTCGCTAAACCACCATGTTCGGTGGTTTAACTTAGTAGATAAACGTCACTTAGACGACATTTTGTTTTTTAAATAACATTTTGTACTTAGTCCATGGAATAAGGTTAACCCTTCCCTATTCCACGTTTATAAATTTGGCTGTATAAGTATTTAGGAGTGTACTTTACGCAGAACCTCAGTATGGAAAAGCATCTCAGTGAAAAGTTAAACAAGGCAAAAACCGCAATCAACGTAGCACTGGAAGGAAATATTCAGCAACAGGCATATTGCACACAGCGTAAAATTCGGAGTTTTTGAATCGCTATCAGAGTCAACATTTTTATATGCAGCTCAAGTATGGGGTGGTAAGAAATATGAATCCGTTGAAAAACTGCTCCGATTTTAATTCAAATGCATTTTTCGATTCCCCCAAATACTCCTAATTAAATGCTTGAAACAGGAATCTCATCATTACTTTAAAAAAAACTCTAAAATGCAAGTGGACTACATTATTTTAGTGCTAAAAATTTGCCCGATTATCATCTTCCAAAAAAAAAAGCACAGCTCTTAAAGCGATACGCAAAAGATCTGGATGGTTCAAAGAGTGGTTGGAGTTGGCGCAGGAATCTGTGATTGAGTTAAATATGAATGATAACAGTACATTATTTTATCAGGATTTCCAATCTATGTACAGGATGGTATACAGTAAACTGAACCAAAAGCTAAACCAATATAATTATTTTAGAGACGAATACTCAACGGATCAAATATCGAGCATGTTTAGGATGAGAGAGAGCTCGTGAGTCGTGAATATCAACTTCATACCTCTTCGTGACGATCCACCTGTTTTATGTGAAATGTGTAATGTGGCTGAACAGAAAGATATATTTAATTTTGTTGGAAGATGTCCAGTACTCAGGGAAATAAGAAGACACATTATTTCGAAGAGACTTCCTATCTGAAGAATTAACCTTGTTGCTTGTTCTATCTAAACGAAATTGATGTACAAAAATTGTTAAAATTTTATAAAATTGCAATATCTTATGGAAGCAGAATTTTAAGTGAATATTTTTGAATTGAAAGAATTGCTCTTCAAACAAAGAGTCTCCAAGAACTGAAGCAAGACAACCCCATAGTTAACACATGCTTGCTAAATAGCAGCTATCTCAAGTAGCTTCCATGCTCTCTTGATTTCGTCGTATAAGAATTTCTAGTTGCAATTAAATACTTGTAGGAACCTTCCCTTGACTCTAAAACTCTCTAAAGTTAACATGCGAACCCAAATCGCCCAATTTAATTCTAAATACTAAAAGAAATGCCCGAAAACTGTGAAAAAATGCTTCGGTAGATCAAGAAATCTTGAGCCCGACTCGATTTAAAAAAAAAAATAATTATAAAATTCCAAATGTTTCAACATTGAGTTTCAACTCATTCCAAGTCTATTCTTATTTCAAGCAATGGGTCTATGCTATGTCTCCACCCGGCACAGGACTTGAGTGACTTGTTGATGTGGTATCGATTTTAGTGCGTGTATGATTTGATAAGTGATCCCTGGAATATGAAAGTCTTCTTAAATCGTATTTGCCGCTTCTAACCTATATCAGAACCTTAAAAATGTGTCTTAGGCCGTGTGCGAATTGCGTTAAAATTTTGGTTTAATTTTCTACCACGGTTACATTTTGACGTTTGTTTAAAAAAGGGATCAAATGTAATTTTTTGCTGTGCGAATTGGGTTAAATGGACTTTTTTTTTGACACTACTTTGATTAAAATTCCCTCAAGATTAAACAAAATAACCCTCAAAAATGGTTTTTCCTAGTTCAATTAATTATTTTCTTAACAAAATCCAGCTGAAAAAATATCTATTATGAAAATGTAAGAAAATCTCAATTTCACATCCTTTTTTTTATTTTTATCGATAATTTCCCACTTCATTACGATCAAAAATATCATTGTGACAGTTTGTTAATTCAGTCTTCAAACACTATTTCATAGTTCACAGCTGTCAACAAAATGGAAGTAAAAATAAAAAACAAGCAATCAATCGGTACATATTTTTTTTTCAAGATGAATAAATAATAAATTGAGGAAGTACTTTGTATTAATACTTTTACATTTCCGGTCCATTACGCTTTCAAAAATAATTTCAAATGTAAGCTTCTCTCTTGAGGAACATCAACATTTTAACCACTAGTGTCATATTTTGGCCTGCTCCGCAGCTAGTTAAATTTTAGCACATTTTATTCACCACGCTCTAGTGTCAAAATTTAACCAAACGTCAAGTTTTAATACACATTTTAAAGCAATTCGCACACGGCCTTAAATTAAAATACCTTGTAACTATAGGTACTAATGATTTTTTTTAATTAGTGCAAAAAATGAAAATTTGGCTTGCAAAAAAAAGAGAAAACTCACCTCTCCATGTCCTTTTTCATCAACATTAGCCAGCCGCAATTCCACTCCAGCTACTGCTTTTCCACAACTCTCCAAATCTTCCAAATTCCAGCATATATTTACTGGTCCACTTGCTTCTGATAAACCATAAATTTCCTCTAGTTTAATATCATAGCTTATAAAGAACTTCTTTAACTCTAACGCCGAAGGTGCAGCACCCGTAAAAAAGTTCTTACATCTTCCTAGACCCAAGGACGTTTTGTATTGTCTTGTTACATTCACAGCCAGCCAATAAATCATGCTGCACCTAGACTTACTATCACTCATCATCGTCGAATGTACATAATTTGAAACTATGCTTCGAGATTTTGTCAACATAAATTTTGACGTCGCTGACAAGTTTTGCTCCTGGGCAAATAGTTCATCATGTATTTTCTCAAAAACTCGGGGAACTCCAAAAAATCTTGTCGGCTGAGCCGTGGCTATTGTATCAAGAAGAGTGCCTTTGAGGGCATTTCGGTCGGCGAAATAAACACAAGCTGCTGTTGATAAGCTTATGAAGAAGTCAAATAATTGTCCAGCGATGTGATTCATGGGGAGATAACTAACATGAACTTCCTGGCCAGGTATCACTTCGGGCATACCATCGATTACGACATTTGCACTGGCGATCAGATTATCGTGGCTAAGCATGACTCCTTTTGGCATTCCAACTGTTCCGGACTGCCAAATAAAATTAAATCATGAAGACAAGGAAATAAGCAAGCAGACTTACCGTGAAAATAAGGCTAACACACTCATTGGCAACAACTGACTCCAGTCTCTTCTCTAGTTCGTCTTCTAACTTCGAATCACTTCCCCCAATTTTCATCAAGTAAGACCAACTGTAATAACCTTCTTCAGAATCTACGAAGTCCTCATATGGCCCTTCAATTTGAATGACCGACTTCATTTGTGGAAGTCTATTTCTAATCGATTTCACTTTAGCCATTTGAGCTGAATTATCTACCACACAGATAGTTGCACTCGACTTATGCAAGATATGATAAACCGCTTCAGCAGAATTCGACAAATATATTCCGGCTGATACGCCTCCGGCAAATATTGTCGCCATTTGGGTGATAAACCATTCCGGACTATTGAATGCCAGTATTCCACATGAAGTTCGAGGTTTTAGTCCTAATCGAATTAATCCTTTTGCTACCAAACGGGAATTGTTCCAATAGTCTTTATAGGTTTGTGTTATCCAGTTCTTGTCTAAATCTTGGGACTTCAATGCTGGTCGGTCGGAATAGTTTTTTAAGATTTCTTCAAACAGCAGAGGCACAGTAGTTGGTTGTGTTTCGTCATGACCAATTCGCAGTTTAACTGGGTCAAGGAGTGAAGTACTTCGATAGGACAAGGCTTGCTTGCAATTTTTCGGAAAATCGGTGGTCATTTTTTGGTAGATATAAGTATATTTGTCAGTAGTAGAGTTGTTGACTTTAAAAAAGAAAAAAAAAAATAGAAAGTTAAAATAATATTTATTTTTCAATTAAATTAATTAAATATTGGAAAGGAAATTGGTTTTATGAATTGAATGTCGACCAAACAAAAAAATTCATTTCATTGCCTGTTCTGGTTGAATTGCTCTCTTTAATTGGTTTACAACAAACAACAAATATATTATTAATAAATGGAAAGTTTTCTGTTACATTTAGGCCCATACCCATTTAAGAACCAAACTGAACCATTAATTTTAAGTTATCTACACCGTAATGTGCCTCTTGCTATATGTGGTATATTTGCATTCAAAGTATTTTTTTTAAGTTTTGAAACCATGGATATCTTTTGATGCCTGCAGCTCGGCAAATAAGCCATAGATAACATTGTGATATTTTAAAAGCCTTAATCAGTTTTTCAAGAGCTATCCATAGCTGTAAACTAGAACATTCTATGAGGTCTAGTTCCGAAGATATTTTAATTCAAAGTGAAATCATTATTTTCGACTCAAAACTAAGTCTTTTTATGGCGATATCTTCCCAAAAAAGCCTCGTAAGAGGTTCGAGTCGGAGTTGTAGTTGTAGTTGGAGTTGGAGTGAAGTGAAGTGAAGTGAAGTGAAGTGAAGTGAAGTGAAGTGAAGTGAAGTGAAGTGAAGTGAAGTGAAGTGAAGTGAAGTGAAGTGAAGTGAAGTGAAGTGAAGTGAAGTGAAGTGAAGTGAAGTGAAGTGAAGTGAAGTGAAGTGAAGTGAAGTGAAGTGAAGTGAAGTGAAGTGAAGTGAAGTGAAGTGAAGTGAAGTGAAGTGAAGTGAAGTGAAGTGAAGTGAAGTGAAGTGAAGTGAAGTGAAGTGAAGTGAAGTGAAGTGAAGTGAAGTGAAGTGAAGTGAAGTGAAGTGAAGTGAAGTGAAGTGAAGTGAAGTGAAGTGAAGTGAAGTGAAGTGAAGTGAAGTGAAGTGAAGTGAAGTGAAGTGAAGTGAAGTGAAGTGAAGTGAAGTGAAGTGAAGTGAAGTGAAGTGAAGTGAAGTGAAGTGAAGTGAAGTGAAGTGAAGTGAAGTGAAGTGAAGTGAAGTGAAGTGAAGTGAAGTGAAGTGAAGTGAAGTGAAGTGAAGTGAAGTGAAGTGAAGTGAAGTGAAGTGAAGTGAAGTGAAGTGAAGTGAAGTGAAGTGAAGTGAAGTGAAGTGAAGTGAAGTGAAGTGAAGTGAAGTGAAGTGAAGTGAAGTGAAGTGAAGTGAAGTGAAGTGAAGTGAAGTGAAGTGAAGTGAAGTGAAGTGAAGTGAAGTGAAGTGAAGTGAAGTGAAGTGAAGTGAAGTGAAGTGAAGTGAAGTGAAGTGAAGTGAAGTGAAGTGAAGTGAAGTGAAGTGAAGTGAAGTGAAGTGAAGTGAAGTGAAGAGAAGTAAGGTTAAGTGAAGTGAACATTCTGATTTTTGAAAAAAGCATCGACTACCCCCTTAACACCAAAAACAAAAATGTTCTCGAAAGTCTCTGGAACCCATTGAAATGTACATACATAAATAGAAAGAAATTGCCTAAAGCTATCACCACATCTAAAGCAAACCTTTTTACACGTTAACACTTTTAAAATCTCCTTTAATAATATTTATCAGTCTGCATCTCACCACCATTTGAGAATCCATCCACTTACTAGAACTTTTTTCTACGCGTTTTAAGAAATAAAATCTAATACAAGATTTTATATTTGAAATCGAAAATCACAGTTGCACTTTCAATAAGATGTTTAACATTATTTTTGACCTATATATGTTTATAATAAAATATTTAGTGTACATAGATGACTTATCTATTTTTAAGAATAATATCACCTTAATTTCATGTATATAGGTTGATTTTAAAGTTTTAGCTTGAGGTTAAAAGTTCTTATTTATGTATGTCTGAATAAACTAACGTCTTATTTTTGAAATCTAAAATGCTTTGAGATGCACTTATAAAATACCTTCTTAATATTTTATTCACAAATTACTACGCACAATGTTGCTCGTTAAAGAATCACTTACTTTCTGTAGTCGCGATAAAGTTGCGAAATGTTATAAGGATCACCAAATTCAAAATCAGTCGTATTGTTATTGATAAAAATGTCTGAGATCTTGCCAAATTGCTGTTTTTTTTTTTTCTTTTTCTTAGTTTGTTTTTTTTTATTTTGTTGGTAGGTTATATAAATAATTACTTGATTTTTCTTAGAATGATTTAGTTCCAGCGCATATAATTTTAGTTTTAAATTTGTTTGTGCTTGCACTTAAAGTCAAACCCCATAATAGATGAAGATATATATGAAAGGTTGCAACGTGCGTCGTCGATTAAACAGAATAAAAATGTACTACTTTAAATTATATTTTTATAACTTTGCGAGAATACAACGTGTGCAACTATTTTGTTTTTTAAATTAATTAAAATAATGATTTGTATGATTAAACTCAAATATGTGAGAATATAGATAGAACAGAGGGGGTCATTTGTACACTTCTTGAAAAGATTATTTTTGTTTAAATAACGTTGCTATGTATATTTTATGTAGGTCCGGCATCAAAATCAAATATAATAAAATGCCCAACTTAGTGGAAGATTATTTTTGTTTTTTGAACTTCAAGTGGCTAATCTAGTGATGTTCTTGATTGATCGGAAGGGCAAGTATTAATTATTATGTTGTAACAAAACTCGAAGTTTTAATCAAATATAATAATATTTCGATGTTATAGAGAGATCCAAAAAAAATGTTTTTTCGGCCAGACGTCCATCGATCGGTCTGTGAGTTTGAAAGTTAACGAGCTAGACTTAACGGGTCAGGGTCAACCGATATTTCTTTCAACTTTGGTAAACTGAGCACTTAAATTTTATTTCCTAAAAGAAGAATTCGAAATGTATGTTTAGAAATTTACCCGAACCCCTACTTTGGACCACTGTTTTGCTCATCCCGTCCATAATAGATTTTTTATTTTTAAACTTTAACATTGAGCAATAATAAGACTTGTTTCGTGCATTCAAATAATTTTGATTTTATACACCACTTTTATAAAATTACTACATAAAGTCATAGTTTCATCAAAATTATTTTTTTACTTCAATCTTTGAAAGAGCGTCCTAAGAAAAAATCGTATGACTCAATACTGATTCTTACTTTTAAAAAATTGCCTTGCCTTTGGAATTTCTAAAAAGGTATAAATCTTACAGATGCAGACTCTAAACCAGAAGTTATCACCATTTAAACTCAATCAGTCGTGGTTTTAAGAAAAATTAAAATAAAGGCCTTTTTTGTTTTTTTTTGTATGGTTTTGTTTATTTTATGATTTTTTTGTTGTTGGTTTTTCTATGTATTTTTTTTTTAGTTTTTTTTTTAATTTTTTTAACCCAGTTTATTTATAAAAATTGTTCAAAACGTGTCCCTCCTGCACGTTTGTATGTAGAGCTGGCCCCGAGACGAGACTCTTTGAGACTTTTGTAAGTTTCGTCTCGGTCTCGTCTCCGAAAAATACGATTTCCGGCCAACTGTTGATTATTGGAACGAAATATTTTCGATTATAGTTTGAATACGTGCAGAAGAAAAGAAAATAAATATTTAACTGAAATTGGATATTTTAATTTTTAAAACTCTCTGTAAATTTCGGTCCCAATAGTTAAGTTAAGTTAAGATTTATTGAACAAAATAATATCTACAATTTGACTTATAACTAGTTAGATACGATGATATTATACATTTATTGGCACATAGGGGGCCTTTTTTAAACTTTGTCTTAATTTTAAAGGATTATAAAGATAAAATACATATCAACAAATTAATTCTAAAAGTCGGTTAACTTTATCGTCCTCGGGGTGTTCCGTCCCGGTTGTCAAGTTGTGGTTTAGGTGGGGGGATTGGTTGGCATTTAGCCTCAGTGATATTCTGACCCTGTGTCATCGTAGAACGAAACTGTTTGCTCGTTGTCCGTGATGATGTTGTCGTCCAGGATGTCCATCGTACTGAGATACCTCGCCTCGGGATGTCGTTGCTGAGTAGCCATTCTTCTTATCAGTTGATTTGAGTGACTGTTGGTGAGTCCTACTAGCTTTTTTGCTTGAAGCAGAAGGTACCTGTCCAGGGGGATGATGCTCGACTCTGTGTAAAGACGCTCGTTGCTGTGATGTCTCATTCGCTGCCGGTCGAAATGTAGTCCGGAACAAATCCTTAGTAGCTTTCTTTCGAACATTTGAAGTTCCTTCATGGCCGTCTCCGAGATAGAAAACCAGACTGGGAAGAAATAGCTGATTACGGGCCGCAGAAGCTGCTTGTACGTAAGAAGCTTCGTCTTCTGGCTTAGTCCGTTTCTGCGTCTCATCAATGGGTATGGAGTCGGTGGAAGGCCCAGTTGGCTTTTTTGAGCACGTTTCGTGAGTGTGGGTTGAACCTTAACAACTCGTTGAAGTGGATGCCAAGGTACTTCACGTTCTTTTTGGCTGCAATTGTAGATCCGTCCGGAAGTTTCAGTTCGATCCCAATATACAGTCTCGTCTCGTGCGCCTCGGTGGCTTTAAAGCCACCGAGGCGCCCGAAATGTCAGTAAGAAAATTAAAAAATAAATAACCTTACCAGTATAAAGTAATTTAATTTTTTTTCTTATAAATGAACTAGTATAGTTTGTAAATTCAGTATTCAGATACTATGAGGCGTCCAGAAAAGTAATATATTAAATTGGTCTTTATTAAATAAATTTTCGTTTCGTGTTTAAAACTAACGGACAGATTCAAAGTTTTCTTTTATCCGATAGCTGCCATACAACGAACTTTCTCGAAAAAGGCTCTATAGATTTTGATTAAATTTCATGGCTGTAAAGCCTAAAATACATTTTAATTAAACTGCATTGAAATTGACTCAATAGAAACAGGGCTATGACTTTTTTTTGTTGTTGAATTTTCGGGTTGTTTCCGCATATCACATGAAAAGCTAAGATTTTTTTGCACACAGGTCCTTCTAAGAAGCAGGTACAAAACATAGCTATTATTATTATTATTATAACTTTATTGATACATAAATAAATTAAAATATCAATAATTAAACAATAAAGCTCTACCTACCAGGGCCTTGAGCTAGATAAGTTTAAAAATAAACTAAATAAATAATTCTAGTTTCAAAATAATTTCGTTTACTGATTTTATGTTAGTGTTGTAGGCGACTGTTAGGAGTTCTTGAAGGTCCTTACCAGATGTAGTTTTGGATATTATATTTATGTTTTCGCATTGTAACATGTGTGTTATAGTAAATGCTGGTTTATCGTGGCAGAGTTCACAAAGTGGTGGAGGTTCTTTGGTGATTAAGTGCTTGTGGGTCATATTCGTGTGCCCAATCTCAGCCTAATGAAGGTTTTGATAATTGAACTTGGCAGGTTGGCGGGGAAGATTGTCTTCGCCAAAGTTGGGTTTATTAATGTATAAACCTGTTGGTATTCACGCCAAGTATTTTTCATTTTGATTTTCAGAGCATTTTTAAGGTATTTTCTTAAATCTTTTTTGTTGAATTGGTAGAATGAGATGAGGGGTTCTTGTAATGCGGATTTAACTTCTGTGTCAGCGTGCTCATTACCAATAATTCCTGTGCGTCCAGGTATCCATGCCAATTTTAAATATTTTTTTTTTGCGATAAGTTTGTCCCGGATGTCCGCAACGACATTTGAGGAGTTGTTTGTATTTTCAATAGCCTGTATAGATGAGAGACTATCAGTTAAGATTATCGTTTTCCTATTTTTCACAGTTAGAATAGTTTTGAGTATTGCGAAAGCCTCTGCTGTAAATATTGATGATGTGAAATGAAGAAGGGCTTTACTGATAACAGAGCCTTTTTCGGTGACAACAGCGAATGAAGTTCCCTCGCAGCTTTTCGAAGCATCTGTAAACAAAAGCTGCCAACCCAGATTTACTGGTAAGTAAAGTTGTTGGTGCTTGCTTTGTTATATTCTTTGAGGTGAGAAATAATGGACAATTCAGGCAAGCTCCATGGAGGAAAGTTAGCTGTACGTTTATTTCCAACTATGATTGGTATGTTTAGACGTTTGGCTGATTCCAGTGATTTTTGAAGAGCTGAGGGATATTTTGGAGTTCGTTTGTTTTGTAAGTTATTGATGTCATCGTGTATCGGCGTTGTGAATAGTGAATTAGCTTTTGGTATGATCTGCTAGGTAAGGAATTCGGTTCTATCTTTTAGGTCAGGAAGTCCGGCTTCGGTTAGGATGATCTTTATAGGTGTTGTGAGAAAAGCTCCTAAACAGGTTCTCACAGTTGAGTGTAAGGGGGATGAAAATAGCTGCATAGATGTTTAAGAACATTTTTCATAAATAGGGAGACCGTAATCAAATTTCGATAAAATTATAAATTCAACAACGTGTACAATAGTGTTAATGTAACAATTGCTTTTCTTTGAAGAGAGATACTTAACTAAATTTACCCTGGTAGTGAGACTTTTTTTAATAGTTTAAATTTTGTATACAATTATTGTTAAAATTGTCTCCTTGAATTAATTTTTGATACTTATGTTTTTTGCAAGAGTTCACATTTTGAAAAAGATATTTTGGAACCAGATATTAATTATAGTCGAGAAGATGGTTGCAAGTGTTACAAGATCCTTAAGCTTAGTAAATAAAATAAGGTCATCCGCGTAAAGGACGTGGTGTATTTGTTACTGATAATGGCGAACCTTGGGGGATGCCATTTCATATGTTATGAAGTGAGGAATAAATATTGTTAGTCTTAATACGGAATTTGCGATTGGTAAGAAAAGCTTTAACAAAGTTGAAGACTTTCGGACCACTTTTCCACTGTGTTAGTTGGTTTGAAATAACATGGGGGTCAATCCTGTCAAAGGCTTCTTCAAAATCAATTGAAAAGATCGAACAGTGATTTTTTTCTGAAAGGGTTGAAGATATAAACGTGTCAAGTGTAAAAGCGAATCTTGGGTGCATCTACCCTGTTTGAATGCTATTTGCTTTTTGTCGATGTTATTGTTCTTTTCTAGCCGCCATGATAAACGCCTTGGAATTATTTTTTCTATGATCTTTGAAGTGCAGGGAAGTAAAGAAATTGGCCGGTAACCTTTTATAGAAGTATGGTCTTTGTTAGTTTTTGCGATAGGCACTATAGTGGCTACTTTCCATGTTTGAGAAATTAAACTGTTGTCGAAGATGTTATTATATAAAGACAATAAGCTAGTCTTGAAACAAAATGGAGCGTTTTTTAACATTGTGGAAGGTATCCTATCAAACCCAGGGGTCTTGCCCTTTACGACGTACATACTGCTCTCAAACTCTACAAGATTGATGGGGGATTCAATTAAGTTTGCTGAATCTGAGGTATTGAAATGGGGCTTAGCTTTGTACAAAAATTCGTTTTTTTCTGCAATGTAATTCTGATGGGAATTTGAATCATCTTGAGATTTTTCCCAACTCTTCGCAAAAGCATCATTAATTTCTATTGGACAGGTTAGGTTTCGTATGTCTGTTTTGATTAATTTGATTGTGTGCGGAACATAGTTGCCTGCGAGGCTTTTAGCGTCAGCCCACATTTTTTTAGGGGTTGAATTTTTATAAATTTCACTTGTAAATTTATTAAAACAGGATACTTTTTCGATCTTTGTTGCTCTTTTAAATTGTGCATTTGCCTTACGGTAGCAGATTAAATTGGAGTCCGTTGGTGATTTATTGAATTTTTTAAAAGCATCTAGCTTTTTTTGGCGAGGATTAGCAAGATTTTGATTCCACCATGGGACAGTTTTATGGTGGGGCTTGTTTGTTGTCAGGAGAATTGACACATTTGCTTTGAGGATGCATGCGGCTTCTCTATTTATATTATTGTTAATGGGGGTTCTGGTAGAAATTTGTTTTGAGACTTCAATTTGAAACAAGTCCCAATTAGCTGGATCTGTTAAGAAATTAGGTTGCGGCTTTGGGAGGTTTAGACTGTTGCCTAAAAATACAGTGGTGAGGATTGGATTGTGGTCGCTGCCGTGAAGATCATTCGAGACATTCTAAGTTGATTTTTGAGTAAGGTGTGGGGAAGTGAGTGTAAGATCAACGTGAGAGAATGTTCCATGCGTCGGAAGGTGAGTGGGGCGACCGTCATTCAGTATTACAAGTCCGATATTGGCTTTAAAATTTTCAACTAGTTTACCACGGTTATTCATAGAAGGCGAACCCCAAGAGGGGGACCAAGAGTTAAAATCGCCAGTTAGAATTACAGGAGTAGAGATATTAATTAGTACCTATGTTTTCAAGATCACACGAGTTAAGTTTTTCGTCTGGTGGGATAAAGATTGAAACAATGGTTAGTTTGAATTTTAACTCAATTTCTACTGCGATAGCAGAAATTTTGGAATCAATGGAAATAAACCTTCGAGGAATGGCTTTATGTACAAGGAGACCTGTACCTTGTTTTGAAGATGTGTTGCATGTTAAATTATGAAAGAAAGATGAGTTCCTAATATGTTACAGAAATATATTTTTTATAAAAATGCTAAAAAAGAGAATAAGTACAGTCTTGTTACTTTTGACTTCATTCACACTTTTTCACACATATTAAAAAACTATTGCATTTTTTTAATTGAATACTTCCTTATGTATGTCTGGAATGTGATCGAGTCATGCATTTTATTTTCCAAAAAGCTGTAATAAACACTACATTCCATTGAACTGTTTTTTTGTTATGCGGTTCATATAAATAGATTGGAGTCCGTTCAAAGAAGATTTATGAGATTTTGCTTAAGATTTATACAATGGTCGAATCGAATTACCTTGCCATCTTACGCTCAACGTATTCAACTAATAAATCTTCCATCTCTAACGAGTCACAGAGCGTATCTACAATTTTGTTTTATTGTCGGGATAATCAATGGATCGATTTCAGCTCCATTGATCCTCTGTCGATTAAATTTCATTGCTAGTCAGCAGTTGGCAATTTCTAACATTTGCAGTAGATCAAACTACGGTCCTAATAGTCCTTTAAATATTTTAACTAATATTTATAATAAAAATTCAAATATAATTAATTCCAGCAATGACAATGTAAAATCACTTAACTTAAGAAAAATATTTTCTAGTCATAATAATCTATAATGTACATTACATGTAAGTTTTCTTTTTTTGTTATAATTTAAAAAAAAAAATATAATGTATCGTTAGTACTTAACGAAATAAATAAACACCTAGAAAATTATTCAGCTCTTTTTGACTACCATGAAATCACCTTGGTGGCTGTTACTAAATCAGAATTTGCCATTGTGCTGTATACATCTATTTTTGTGTCTGTACCTGTGTCTTCGTCTTCTTCTATAGTTCTTAAATTTTGATTTTCACCTTTAATTCTTAAATATTCCCGAATTTGTATAACTAGTAAGTCAAATTTTTGTTATAGTTGTTTAATGCCTTTTAGGTCAGCTGTTTTTTGTATTACTAACCATGTTTGTTCAATTTGCTTATCAACCTTTTGTACATATTCTTTAGTATACGTTCTATTATGTGCTTTTTTTAAAATTGTCTAGTACTTTTCTTAAATTTACAAACTCCATGCATTTAAAAGTATATAAATATATTTTTTAGACTGTCCACATGATAGACATAATAACAAAAACAATATTTCATAGCCAAACATAAAATAAAAAATAACAACGATAAATAATTATATCTTTTGACATGATCAAAACTAAAGCAACTTCAATAAAACTAAATAATAATTTCTATCAAATTAATCAATATTTTGTTGCAAAACATTTGTTTTTTTATAACAGCTCTGCATCTCCTTAAATTTTAAATAATTGAACTTGGAACGCTGTTCAAAGCCTTCTTGATCTGGATAAAGAGGTCGTTCACATTTCTAGAATTTTCTCTGACAATTCTCCGATCTACGATTTCCAATAGATTTTCTATGGGGTTGAGATCTGGAGACTGCGCCGGCCATTGCATGACATCAATTTTTTTTTTTTTAACTTCGAACCATTCCTTGACTATTTTAGAAGTATGTTTCGGGTCCTTGTCGTGTTGGATTTTTTGAAAATTAAGTTGATTTCTTCTATAGTTGTCATTCGGAATTTTTTTTTGGAAAATTTTACTAAAAATGTTACTTGAAGAATAGCTATTATTTAATTATTTATAACAGATCGTTCGTTCGATTTAATGATTCTCAGATCCGGACTTGCAGGATCGCCATGTTATGTTACGACAAGGGAGTCTCTACTTCTATTCAGAACGAAATTTATTTCTTAGCTTCGAGAGCCGCTTATATATCCGAGTATCTGAATGCACGATATTAAAAGATTGAGTCGTGGCTAAGGTTATAACTAGACTGATTTTATTTAACATTAACTTATTCTATTTATACTTAAAATATCTATGTCAATACTGTCTTCCCTTTTTAAATTCAGTTTTATTTTCTATATTAAATTTTATTTATGACCTTCATTACTAACGTAAGAATTAAATGTCTATTTGACAAAATAAACCTTGGGTTATGTTTCCTCAAAGACATTCCAATATCTTACTCGTAGCAACGCATATAAATGCAGTCAAAACAAAACTGATATTAATTAAATGTTTATGCAAATGAGTGCATACATTTCGTGCATAGCGACCGACAATGGCAATGTGCAATACGATCAGGTCAACGCACGACGATATCGATAGGTAACGACTGACCATTCATTTGTAGGTCGATATACCTATGTGCATACGAGTGCCTTGTTTATATTTATGTTTTTGATTTTTGGTTGCATATTGTTTATGGGTATTTGTATCTATATACACAACACCAGACCTTGTAGAATGTTCTAGTTTTCAGCTATGGATAGCTCTTGCGGAACTGTAGGCATCCAAAGATAACCATATTTATACAAATAGATTTGCCACTAACAGTATGGTCTTATCATTTGCTCATTTTTAATTAAACTATTTAATCTTGAAAGCTAATTTTAAGTTTGTTTTGTCTGCAACAACTTGCAACTTAAACGTGTGTCTTAAAAGCGCTTTTTTAACTTTTTCCGCGAACGGCCACTGTCGAAATATAGCAGTATTTTGATCAGGCAACTTTTTTTCTTCTTATCAACCGAAAATGAGAATAATATATGTAGGTACCTACATATGTAGGTATAGGTAGTAAATCAAAAATGTGCAGCAGTTATGAATGTGGTGTGATAAACATACCACCTTAAGACCATTCCACCAGTAGCAGCTGATACCCTCAAACTTTTCCATCTACATACACTCCTCGTCAACTGAATACGCACAAACATTTTTGAATATATTTTATCCATTTTTTCCAAACAGTGATGGTTATTATGCCATCTGTTGATGGTAAAAATTTTCGTAACATATAAATAACAGAATTTCAAAGTTTTATCCAAAAACAACCGTGAGTTTTTCCTTCAACCACTTCCAAAGTGTAACTTATGCAAAGTAGAAGTTTTTTTTGAGTCAACTGAATAGGTACAAAAATTAAAATTGGTATTGGAATGGAATGAAACAAGTTTTTGTTTAAGTTTAGTAGTGGGTACTTCCACCTTTATTTTTAATTACTTCGTAAATTCGATCCGGCATGGAATCGTATAGCTTTTTAATGTAATTTAACGAAATTTCGCTCCACGCTAATTTGATTGCAGAAATTAAGGTTTCTTTGTCTTCGAACTGACGACCACCCTCATAAACTTTGCGTACTAACCATCCCCAGACATTTTCTATGATGTTTAGATCAGGTGAGTACGGCGGCCATTGAAGCAACTGCACTTGTTGCTCCTCTATCCATGTTTTTATTATGCGCGCTGAGTGAATAGGCGCATTATCATGTTGGTAGGTCCAGTTTATGAGTCCAAAGATGTTAGAAAATTTAGGAAAATTTCTTTCCAAAATTACTTTATACCCAGCTGCTGTCATTCTTGATGTTACAACTTCGAGCTCAACTGTTCCATAATAACTGACTGCTCCCCATATCATGACACCTCCTTCACGACTATGATGGCGCTTTAAAAATCTTTTTTCTTTTCTTAAGTCGTGAAAATAGAAGTTGAACCCATCAGGGCCATCGAAATTAAACTTTTTTTCATCTGAAAAAACCACGTGATACCATTCTTTTTTCCAACTCATGTGAAGTCTTGAAAAATCTAATCGCAACATTTTCCGTCTCTCGTCAAGTGGTGGTTTTTTCTAGAGGTGTGTCAATCGTTCATTTTAAAAGATTCAATCGTTCATATATCGTTCAGTTCAATGATTCGTTCTTTTCAATCGTTCATTTTTTCAATCATTTTGGTTTCTGTTTCATTTTGGCTGCGAATAAATGGGAAAATTTCATTCTGTTCCAATCGTTCACTTTTCCAATCATTTAGGTTTCTGTTTCATTTTGGTTTTGAATTCAGGAATCGAAACGAAAAATACGTTCACTGGTTCAGCTAATAAGGATTCGTTCGGCTCAGTTGTTTATTCTACGTTTTCCTTGGAGCCAAAATGAGATCAATTTTCGAATACGTTAAGTGTTTTTTCGTCTAAAATGTTCTTATTTTGTTTGATAGCTCATTTCATTTGAGGGATTTGGCAGATAAATGCTATTTTTGTTTTTTCTCTTTCTATTTTCATACTAAAGATTTAAAGCTTTTAAAATATGTTCGGATTGGGTGCGTTTGTTAAATCTTCACCTAATACAATGCAAATTTTGTTGAATTCATCTAATTTCGAAATATGTATTTGTACACGGATTTTTAAATGATGTAATTTCGGATCTCATTTGTTAATTTTCAACGAAATATAATCACTGGGACTAGTGAAAATGTGGTATTACTTAATTATGTGGTATTCATAGTCTACTATTACACAATAATGCAATTTTTCTGAAAAAGTCAACAAACTCCAACAACTTAATCTGTATTTTTGGAATTATATTTGAATTCAATTTATTTACAACGATTTTCATAAGACTGTCATACACATTTTTTCTTAATTTGTGAAGAATTTTCTGTAAAATTTTCTAGACAAATTAAAAAATATTGTTTAGGCAAGACTGCACTCAATTTCAGTGGAACTACACTTCATGACAAGGCAAAACAATATTCGCAAGAATTCGTGTGAAGTCTGAAGTGTAGGTAATTAGGCCGCAGTGTAGTTCCATCGAGTGCGGTCTAGTCTAACCTTTATTGGTAAAACTATTCACCCCTATTTCGAGTTGCGATTGTTGATTGATAGTTGATAAACATTGAAATTCGATATTAAACCACCCAACCGAAAAAAGTTTTGGTCATTGGGAATAATGCAGACCGTTGTGAATTATAAAAAAAATTGACAATTATCAATGAATAGTTGATTAAATATTCAGTAAATTGAGTTCTTAAAAATCCAAAATGTCAATATTTATCAACTATCAATCAACAATCACAACTCGCAATAGGAGTGATTATGTACATAGGTAAAGTTAGTTATAAAACATACAGGCTCTCCCAAACCAACGCGGAACATTCGCTATATAGGCGGAATCATTCACAATGATAACAAAAATGACAAATAAACAATGCTAAACAACAACAAAAACCGCCGCCGAGTCGGCGAAATCGGCACATTCACGTTGGTTAGGGAGAGCCTTACTAGGAAATTTTCAATTTTCTTCATAAATAAATTATATTTATTTATATATTATATATTTTTCAATATTTTGGCTGAATAATTTAATACAGTAGCTTACCAACCAACGCTTATTAAGTTAATTGATTTATTGTTTTGGTAACAGAAATAAAAGCATGGATACTAAAATAAATACCTTTTTCAAATATATTCTGTATTTTCAATTTAATTTCTAATCTTTCTTATTGTTTATAGTCTGAGCGTATTTTACTTACAAAAATTCATCTCCACTCCATGCGATTGTGGACTGAATTTAAGTGTAAGCGAACCTTAGGAAATTGGAAAATAAGTGAATGGAACCATATGGAACTTTTTGCAGTAGGTACTTCATTTTCATTCAGTTTCGGTCTTTAGAACGATTAGTATTGAAATAATTGATTGATTGTTTCAAAGCTATGTTTAATTCCCATTTTATATCATCTCATTTGAATGAGAATAAGTTGGATGAACGAAACATATTTCTTTTCTTTTCCTTTGAAACGAAAGACAGCTGGATGAAACGATTGACATTGAGAACGATTGATTTGGTTTACTGCGATTGCAATCACTCAATCTTTTTGATGAACGGGTCATAAAGACCGAATCAATCACGATTGACACAGGTCTAGTTTTTTCTTAAGTTTCATTCGTTTAAGATGGCTTGAGTTGTTGATTACTCTTAATACTGTTGAGCAACTTGCGTTTACGCCGACTTTTTGTTTTATTTTTGCCACAGAATCAGAAGAATTTGATGCACATCTTAAAATTCTTCGTCTCTCAGCTGCTGTTGTTGCTGTTTTCTTACCTCCCTTCATGTTTTTGCCGTATGCATCTTTATTTTTCAAGTAAGAATAAACTACATTAAAACTTCGGCCAACTTTATCAGCTATTACACGTCCAGTTAGGCCTTGGTCTCTAAGTAAATCGATTTTAGCTTTTTCAACACTGTTAAGACACGTAGATCTACCCATTTTTCTTAAAATTTGAAATCAAGAATTAAATTTTACTGAAAACACTAAAATCGTTAATTTAAACTGTCAAGCACTCCAAGAAACTTATAAACAACGAAGAAAATGGCGTTGTACCTATTCAGTTGACTAAAAAAAAAACTCCTACTTTGCATATAAAACAATTTGCAAGTGGTTGAAGAAAAACTCACGGTTGTTTTTGGATAATTCTTTCGGAATTATCTGCTTAACATCTTAAGGGAATAGTTAGCATCAACAGATGGCATAATAACCATAACTGTTTGGAAAAAATGGATAAAGTATATTAAAAAATGTTTGTGCGTATTCAGTTGACGAGGAGTTCGTCTGCATACTTCAATATAGGTAATACCTCCTACAAATTCAACAATATTTATTTATTTATCAGTGTAATGTTACTACTACCCCTTAACGATAAGCTATGCGCTGCCTACTTTCTTCAATCTTCCATTATTTTAAAACCAAAAAAGTACGACTGAATTTCTGAGGCCCTGTCATTTAAACTGTGTTAAAAATAACAATTCTTTTTTAAAGCTACACACACAAAATGTTTGTAAAAATGAAGACTTGGCTTGGCTTGCGTTGCAACAACCTTAAACCATGAACAACGACACAACAAAAACTACTTCTTTGTAAATTTTAATACAAATTGTGTGAAAAGTGCCCTAAGTTCCGCTTTCAATACTCGGCGAGCAGCAAATAAAAATATAATATCTAGATGACTAAATCCAAACAAAAAATCATCAAGTAAATCATCCCGCTTATTACTAATCTCTTTTGTTTTCCCCTCGGTTTACAGACACACAAACGACTAGAGAAGATAGAACACGACGTCGACGGAGGACTCTTTCTGATTTCTGAGCTGACTGAATTGTTGTATATTGTCTTTATATTCTTTTCATTCATTTGAGTGCACGCTATTGCACTCGACTGATGACGATAATGAAATGATAAGAAAAGAGTACAAACATTTTTATATTAAGAGCTAGTTATAGAGCATAGCTCCTCCTACACTTGTTCTTCTCATATTGTGGAATCTTCTGCTGGTGGTGGTGGGTGACATACTAGCACACCACGTTTCTACCAAAGCTAATTGCCTAGTAGATCGAGTGACGTTTGCATGTGGGAATTTTTTCAATTTTTAAAATTATTTGTTAGGTTCTTTGGACACCACTGACACTGGATCGTGGGTGGTGAATTAATGAAGCTAAATTATTTGTTAGACTTTCTGGTTTCCTATTATAATTTAAATGTTTTGAGTTTGAATTTAACCCAGAAAAGTGTGTAGTCGAGTATTATTCGAGACTTAATCAAAATTGTGGAAAAGAGAAAGTTATTTCTGAACGAAATTCCCCAACTTAAATTTTTGAATGTTTCTTCGGCTGTACTAAGAGAAAGAAGAATTTTATTTTAATTGATTGTTTTTTTTTTGTTGGTATGAGATTGCGTTATTGGGGTGACCAGCTGCTGCAGAAAAAAAAAAAAATGTACCTAAACTAAAATAAAATTATTTTAGTAGATTTTTTGTGTGTCTTTTTGTTTGTTATTATGTAGGAAAATTATTAATTAATTAAAAATCGTAAGACATCGATACATGATTTTTACAAGAAAATTACAAAAAATATAGCAATTTGAAATTTTTGATTTTTTAAATTGCTTGGCACTTAAAAAGCAAACATTTGGTATAATTTTCTTTATGTTTTAAGGTATGAGCCATTAGATAAAAGATCATTATCGAATCTCGTATTTAACACTGTGTAGTGCTGCATCAAATAGGATTTAAAAGTAATTTGTTGATACTGTACATATATCTCTTGCATAATAACGGTGGGCCCCTGGTTGAGCAAAAAGTACTCCATAGATGTGAAGTACGTAGGCTCAGTTCCAAAATGTAAAACAAAAAGTTTTGATGTGGCAGCAATACTCTATTGACACTGATCAGCTACGCAAACATATGTTGCTTTGTAAACATTTTTCTTTGTATAAGTTTGGCAATTCGGAACGCAAATTATACGGTGAGCACACCTTAAACCGTATTTAAAGCACTCGAAAACGTTTGTACCTACGCAAAAGTTTTCCAAATTTTTCGAAGAAAGAAAATTCTCAAAACTTGAATAAGCAGACATTCAGCATTGTCCTTTTCACATTTAGTACAGTAACTATAACTATATACTTTCACGTATGCGTCAAATCTGGTATTTATGATTTGTTGCTGAGTTGTTCAGAATATTTGCCCAGTAAATAACCTAAGTTTTCGACCTTGAGCGACGACCGCTTCATGGTCAAAAATCAGAAAAACTCAGTTATTGGTAATTTTAGTTCCAAATAATTAGTTTTAAATAAAAGCATTGTTCTACCAATTAATTTGCTTCAACTTGAGACCAAAGCCATCTCTGTAGACCCAATAATTTCCAAAATACAGCAATTCAAAATTTAGCGATAAAAAATTTAATATAAAAAGTAGTGTTATCAAACAGTATAATGGAAAATAAAGAATGGTTGACATAAATGCATCAAAGCACTGGAGCGTGTAGATTGGCCCAAAAGAATAGGACAATCATACCGGAAGGGGGGTCTATAAACCCCCGTTAAGATGGGAGGGGCAATTATCTAAAAAATTACTTAAGGTAGAAACAACACTATTGAAAAACAATGGTAACATCCACAATATTCTCCTATAGCTTATCTTAAGTCCAGAAACCCATTCTTGGTTTTTTTTTTCAATAAAGTTATTTTAATCGATACTTTTTGAAAAATCAATTTCCAAACTCAAAATATTGAAAAAGAAAATTGCTCCAAGGATCCTGTTTCTACTAAGTAAATAGTAGAAAATTCTTTTTCAGAATGTTGAGTTTGGAAATCAATTTCTCAAAAACTATCGATTAAAAAAAGCGAAAAAATCGCGGTTTTTCTGACTGTTGACTATGAAGCGGTCGCCGCTCGAGGTCGAAAGCTTAGGTTATTTACCAGGCCAATATCCTGAACATCTCAGCAAAAAATCAGAAATACCAGATTTCACGCAAACGGTGCCTTCCATACAAACGACAAGGTTACTGGACTATTTTCATTTTCCACTTTTTTTCACTAAAAAATACCACAATTTTACTAACTAATGAATTCTTAACAATACAAAAATCTTTTGTTTTTTTTACTAAGGCAATTTTTCTTTCTGTTTAAATGTCAAATAAAAGCACCCAAACAATTGTTGATGCGCAGTTTGCTCAGTTAATACGCATCGACTACTTATCGGATGCGATTATAGAAACTTTTTGCTTTGTAAACATTTTTAAGTTTGAGTTTTGGAACTTATGACTTTCCATCAAATGCGCAGCTGATGCATTTTGGAACTCAGACATACTGTTTGTTCTTTAGCGAAAAATGTTATCATATAATTTTGAGCTCCCACTGTAAATATAGAGCTTTTGTGGTCCTAAATGAATTTTTGGTGGCCTGTACAGCTCTATTGGAGGCCTCTACAGCTCTATTGGAGTATTAGAACTCTGTTTGAAGACACTAGGCCTATTCCTGGATTCAAAATGGCCTCGAGCCCCCTTCAGCCTTGAAATGAATATTGAGCTCGCGGTTGGTCCCTACGAACCCCTTGGTAAATTTAAACTGTATGAAAAAGACAATCCCTAACCAACAACTCAGAAAAATCCCGACTTTAATCTTG
The DNA here is from genome assembly GCA_949320155.1 of Melangyna quadrimaculata. Lineage (NCBI taxonomy): Eukaryota > Metazoa > Arthropoda > Insecta > Diptera > Syrphidae > Melangyna > Melangyna quadrimaculata. Next base: position 147,528,325 of record OX439483.1, on the reverse strand, counting down.
ATATCAAATCTTGTTAAAATTTAGTTTCTTTTTTCATACATGCACCGATGAGATCTTCAAACTTCAATGCTCAAAATTGGAACATCAGAAAAAAGTTTGAGATACATATTTAAATGAGGCTTTGTTTGGGTTATTTTATCTAGCGCTCCTTTTGCAAAAAGTATTAAAAGTTCAAATAAAATCAGTCTGATGAATTCATTATAAATGGCTTAAAAAAAGAGTGAAGAAATGATAATGTTTAAACATGAACATGCAGTAAATAAAGAAAACACAGGTCTCATCATAGACACACAGTGACGGCTGCCTGGACATAAATAAACCATTCAATAAAACATAGATAATCACCCCAATTACCGATGTCGTCTCGTTTTTTCGACGTCACTCGTTTTCTTTGTCGTCCGGTTTTTAAATGGCATTCCATAACTTCTTCGACGTGACAAATTTGTAACAGATTTTTAAACGATGAAAAAGGAACAAACACCTGTAAGTCTCAAAGGAAAGTCTAAAGTCCACATACAAAATTATTGCTCGGTGCTCAATTAAAGAACAAATGTTTTTTTTTTAATTATAAGTAAATAAAATGATGAATGTTGAATTGTTTTACAACACAAGAAGCGATAATGACGAGGATAAAGGGATGCGGAATTTTGATTTTTTTTTCATGTTTAAAAGCGAAAGCCTGGCCTCGTTTCTTTCCTGGTGCATCTTCAGTTTCATGCTGGTGTTCCTGATATTGTTGCTCCGAAACTTCACCCTCAAATTCGGCGAAACTATCTTCCGTATTTCAAGCGATTGCTTCTTAATACTGAAGTGAAATGTCTGCATATGCCTGAGTTTGTGTTGATGCAGACCCGGCTAAATTTAGCAAAGGGTTTCGGAAGCAAATGGGGCTGGGATACACCAATTGGATTTCCACTTGGGTTCAACAGCTTTTTGTAATTTAGCAAATTTGCTACAGCCTCTTCCAGTTCAAGTGAGAAAAAGCTTCCAAGTGGTTGGTTTGGTCCTCTCCCAGTTGCATTTATTTCCTTTGAATTTTAAATTTCAATTGCAAGTATAAGCAAATATGATCTCGTTTTATGTATCGCAAATAAAATAAAAATAAATTATTTAACAACAATACAATACAGTTTTCCGACCTTCATTTCTCTGTCGTGAGCAAATTTTTAAACGAGAGATACTGTCGTTTTTTTCATAGTCGTCGTTTCTTTCGTTTAAAAGAATGCAGAATGAAAGCGGTCAAAGACGTTTGACGTTTACGTACGACAACAAAACGAGTGACAAAATTGGAAAACGAATTATGGAATGCAGATTGTGTCGCGTCGTATATTTCGCTGTCGTTTACGACATCGGTAATAGGGGTGAATAAGAAGAGAGATAAGAAATATGTACAAAATGTGCAAACATGTATTGTATGTGTATTAACACGTGTTAAAATAGTATTTAAGGAAGATTTATTTTTAAATAAAGTTAATAATCATATCGACTTACTCCACAATGAAGTTTAAACTAATTTTAGAGTTTTATAAAACCAGAATTATTTAACCAGAGAGTTTTTAAAAGTAGAATTTTGAAAGATGAATTTTGACCTGTCTAGAATTTCAACCACAACCTATCGTCAAAACTCTAAAGTAAGTTGCAAACATTCGAACTTTATCTACTTTATAGCATAAGTTGTTAAGAATATACAATACGTACCTAGACATAAAATTTATTATTAAATTGATCATAGCGCCTCATGTTGGGCAATTGTTCGGTTGATACGACATAAACCAACTTAACGTGCACAACTAGAAATGTATTAAAGTTTGTTAAAAATTCAATAAAATAAAAAAGTGCATATACGCCTATTTTTTGTTTTTTTTTTGTATAAAAATAAAAATAAGGCATTTTTACGGTCTAGTATTGTTTGTTACATTAGGGTGGTGAATCAGTTAGTTGTTTAACTTGTTTGACCAAATATTAACCAGCATAATTGGGGCTATCGGGAATTGTGTTTCCCATGAAATGTTTGCCATATTCGAAAAATAGGTATCGTAAACAAGTTTTGTATGGGAAATTTATTGCTTTTCCCCTCGGAATATTCCCCTGTCATTTTACGTGGAAATTCCAACCAATAAAGAACAATGTAAGCTATTCTCAAAACAAATTAATAAAACTAAAAATTGTCTTTTTTAAGGTCAAATTCTTCAAATTCGAAGCAAATAGAAGTGTTAATCAATTTAATGGAAAAAAACGCGATATTGCCAATCGATTGACAACAAATATAGACTAAAGGAAGATGTCCAAACATTTTGGAAAAACGTTGAAAGTGATATCAATTGCATTGGCCCTCCATTAAATCAGTTGCCGAGTGGAGTGCCGTCTATGCATCATATTACTCCAGGAATTTTATGTTTTTCATAAAACTTGAAGCTTCTTTTCCTTTTTTCTTCTTGGGTCATTTTTATCTTGATCCATAACCGGCAAATTTTGTTCTCAAAGAAATCCAATACATTTGAAAGGACTTCTGAAAATGAAGATTGAGCCAACCCAACCTCATGATGGTCCTTTCCCACTCCTGTCTGATACCCACCTTCTGCAAAGAAACGCAGGCACGCGCTTATCTTAATGAAAGGAGGAATAGCGATAGTTTTCTTTGATTGAGGCAAGAAATCAAATGCTAAAACAATGGCTTGTTAACTATAAAAACGATGGAATCTGTAGACCAAAACGATATCAAAATTCAATCAAATGTGTCAACTTACAGTGGTTCTGGTAGCGTAAACTCCGACTTATTGTTCTCTACTCATTTTGTCCTCTTTGCTCTATCTCATCAACTAATAATAAAAACGATATTCTTTGCATTATCTATCAATTTATTTATAATTTAATCACTGCACAGAATAAATCGATACCTAAAAGCACATAATATGTGCAAAAATGGATATAGCACATATTATGTGCTATGTCCATTTTTGCTGTTTTTGGCAAACTCAAAGTTAAGTTTTGGTACGTGCATAACTCTACTAGTGCAGCTCAATTGGCTTTGATATTTAAGTAAGTTACGGCCTGATACCTCTGTAAAAGTATAAGAATGAGAAATAAATAAATTATACTTTAACAGATTTTCAATTTATTCATGAAAGAATAAAAAAAAGTATGGACATAGCACTTTTGGGCACGATGCCAGTTGTTCAAATACGACATAGAACACAATTTAGTTCCGAAACCGCTAACTTATTACGTGTCGACACACATGTTCAGTCTTCAGCTCAAAATAATAACATAACGGGTGATTGAAGACGATGCGAAACCAGCCAGTGAGAGATTTTAACTGTCAACATTTTGATAGTTGACATTTTGATAGTCGACATTTTGATCAGATTATGGTTCATGGAATGATGTTTACATAAATCATAATCTGATCAAAATTTCGACTATTAAAATTTCGATTAACAAAATGTCAATTGACAAAATGTCGACTGTTGATATTTTGAAAGTCGACATTTTTTAAATCGCACTTTAAAAACTCGGTCTAGTTTTTTTTCAGATATTTTGTTCAGTCGGTCATTTAACCAGTCGACATTTTTTCTGTCGAGGTTTTTGAAAGTCGATCTTAAGAAGTCGATGTTTTGAAAGTCGACATATCGTACCCAATCCGTGATGAACAATGTAGGGAAATGGTTTTTTCTTGCTCATTTCATTTAAAGAGTTGTACTCATTAGGGGAGTATAACTGTTTTGACTTGCGAGTTGCGAGCTCTTTTGATTGTTGCATGAATGCTGTTCTCTTCGAGATAACAATGAATGTCCCAATTTCCACGTATTTTTAATCAAGCGTTTTGAAGATTCCTACTGCTTGCCCTACTCAAAGCATAGAACATGGAAGCAAGGACATTTTGATTTAGTTTCTGTCCTCCACAAGTATCAGTATATAAAACCAGATGGTGCACAAAAGTGCTATATATTAAATGGACATAGCACAAAATGTTGGACATAGAACAACTGTTTTCTTCCCAATAATGCAAGAGTGGACATAGAACATTCGCCTTTATTGCAAATTTAAACAATTTAGGACTTCTGTTGGACAAATGACGTGTGTGCATATAAAAGTATTGATTCTCACCTTTCTTTGGTTCACTATCTCAAAACACCAAAAATGGAGATAGCCACATGTGTGCATTAAGGTATCGAAATAAACTTTTTTTTTGTTACTGCAAATTAAAATGTCAAACTCTTCGAAAACAATATTCGAATATTTTTTTTTTTCATTTTTATGTTGGTAAAAGTTGTTCCCAAGGAAAAGCATTCCGTGGGGAATTCCCGATACGAGGAATGCGTTCCGTGGAAAAATATTTCCCAAGGAATTCCCGACAGAGCTGAATATATTGCCATTTTGCTGCTTAACTAAATTAAAAATGCGTCAGTATCTAGTTCAGACTTTTTATTATGTTCTTTGATACAAAACAAAAACACTTCGTGATTCTTTAAAATTATAAAATTCAGGGCTCTCATCACGTAACTTTTCTGACGACTATCGTCCAGACGATAGCTAGAAACGATATCGACAATAGTTTGCTTTACGTTACACTTCTACTCTCGTATCGTCTATCGTTCGTTTTTGAAAGTTTGAGAGTCTCTGAAAAACACGTTTGAAATATGAAACATAAGAAATATTGTACTGTCATCGTGAGAAAATTCGCTTTGTTTGTTGTTGGGCTTTTGTTTTAGTGGAAATTAATTTTTATAAGGCCTTAGGCATATAATGACAGTTTTTTTCAATATCGTCGTGGCCGTGGGTGTCGTTTATTAGGTATGTAGTTAAAATGTTGCGTTGACAATACATACAAATGTAAGTATGTATGTATGTATGTACATACATATGTATTTATATTTGTAGTCATACTTCAAGAGCCGACAGTGAATGAGAATGGGCAAAGCGGTCTACCTACGCAACAGTAATTTCCCATAAGCCGTTAAGCTGTTTCGATATATAACTCTGCTTGAAAACACCAATAGCCTTTTGAACGAGGTATGACACATTACTGTTGAGTTGGTATACCAGTTAAAGAATTGCATTATTATTCTATTTACAAAACGTGCTGCATGCAATAACTTCTCCAACTGTGTATGATAAATTACTGTTGTGTAGGTAGACTTGTTACAATATCATGACACATGCACCTATAAACACTTGTAATTATATTATGACTATCCAGTCCAGTGGCGTAGCTAGCCTTCGAGGGGCCCCGTATCAAGATTTAATTGGGGGCCCGCCTACAAAATTACGAACTGAACGAAAAACAATTTTTACAAACAAAACAAAAACACTCGGAATAACAAATCCAGTAGATTTAATGGTACATACACATGGTCTTTAAATAGGTACAAAAATAAATGTATAGGTGCTATAAAACTTAAACTAACAGTTAAAAAAAAACTCAAATAAAAACTTTTCTTGCCTTTTTTCTGCAATTTTTTTAATTAAATCATCCATTTCTGACGATGATTTTAATTTTTCAAGCTTTTCAACTTCTATTATTATGATCGCTAAGTCCGACAACCGTTCTTGTCCCATAGAAGTTCTTAAATATTTTTTTTATTGTTATATTTAGCTTAGAGAATGTTTTCTCAGCTGTTATTACTTCTGGAAAACTAGATGCAAGGCTATTGTATTTAATAAATAAGCAATAACTGTGACAGTTCAAAAAGATCAACTGAGAGGTCCTCATTGGACCAGTTTTCCTGCTTCATTTTCAATTTTTTCATTTAAAAAGTATAAAAGTTTTTCTAGTTGTAAAACTTCAAATAAATTACTTAGATCAAAGAGGCTCTGAAATCTTTGTTAGTAAACATTGACTTTGATGTAAGAATCCGGGTCTGATATTCTCTCATCTTCTGATAATTCGTCAAAAAAGCGTTTCGTTATTTTCCTTCTTTTATTTTTAAAAACCGCTGTAAGGCTTTGGACACAGGGTTAATGATTTCGAATAAAAAAGAAAAAAACGAGACCAATACAATGAATTCGTAGGTCTCTAAATTTTTCATTATATTTTTAGTTTCATCACGTCCATTTTTTTTTTCTTGAAACTAAATTAAGTTGGTACAATGCTTTCATTATTAATGAATAATTTTTCCGTACAGCAAATAAAGCGTCATTTCTTGATGACCATCTAGTAGAGGGCAAACCCTTTTAAGTGTTATTTTATATTCCTCAGATGACTCGTTATTCAACATTTACAACCGTTTTAAGCTATTGCCAATAAAAGTATATATTTTTTCTAAATTGTCAACAAAATGTGACACCTCTAGGACATGTTTTGCAGCATCAATGACTGGTGCAGTGCATCGAAAAAAAAAAAACATTTTTCTGTTGGTGTGTAGATTCGTGTACCTTGAGTATTTCATTCAGAAAATTTTCACTTGCGTTGGCCTAAGAAGGTAGGTATATGAAAAAAAGAAGGAAAAGAATTTTGTTTGTAAAGTGTGTAGCAAAAAACACGTGCCAAGAAATAATATTTTTTTCAAATGTATTTCAGTTTCTTACAAACTTATCTCGATTCGAGGGCCCCTGTATCTTGGGGGCCCCGTATAATTGATACGGCTGCCCCTGATCCAGTCCCAAAATTTGCCGTCGGCTCGTAAAATATAAGAAATCACATCTAAAACTATCAAAATACACCAAGACGATAGCTTAATAGGTATCGAGCAGTCGATATCGTCGAGACGATATTAAATGACAACTTTTTTAATTACATGAAGCAAAACTCAAATTGTCAATTCGATATCGATAACGATATCGAAATGATATCGTCAGAGTTACGTGATGAGAGCCCAGTAAAAATTTGATTCCATCACACCTATCAGAGCCATCATCATCAACATCATCATTTATATATTATTGCTGTTGTCAAACTCCTTTTTTCTCATTTATAAAATAGTCAAATCCACTAAAATAGGTATCACTGAATAGGAATTTAAACATACTCATGACATTGCACAAAAACTGTATGTTATACCCCACTATTTCCTATAAATTTCGGAAATTTCAAATAATTCAATAAATGAAAAATTTGACATAAAGAATACCTCACTTTAAACTCAATGGGGCATATTCATAGTCATTTTAGACATGGGTCTAAGTTAAACATAGCTTTGGTCGAATTTTCGGACGTTGATTCTATTTTTTTAAGGTTATCATTTCAAAGTATTTGAAGCTGTTTGTGTAGTATACCAAGTTAATTATCTTATAAAAATATAAAACCAACAATTTGTAATTAAAATCGGTCTGTATTCATTGAGCCAAAATTGTCTTAAACTGTAGTTTAGTTAAACCTGGGTCTATCTGCGACTATGAATATGCCCCATTGAATTAGTGAAAGAGAAGAATATGTATTACCTCTATAATTTAAAATTCTCTTTTTTTTCGCTGCACCTTGAGTGAGTAGGGGAGAAGATAGTTATACCATGCATGAATGAAAGAAACATATTTATCTTTTGTAATGTATAATCCTCTTTTTTCGCTTGCACATTGAGTGAGTGGTGGAGAAACATATTTGTTACCTACTTCTGTTGTTTGTAATCTTTTTTCTCATTATAAAAAGCCGAATGCATTTATTAGGTATCACAAGATTGCATGAATGAAAGAAACATATTTATTAATCAGAACACCCGTGCGAAAATTTCGCACATTCAATAAGGATTCAAATTTCAAATAGAATGTTTGAACAAAATACATAAATTCTTTTTATTATTGGTATGAACATATTAGTTTTACAAAACCGCTTTGTAAACAATATTTGATGTAAGAATGAAATCTTTTTGAATTTTTTGTTTATCATTTTCTTTAATAGATACTCGTACCTACATAGTTTTGTTGTTTGATTTGTTGACTCTTGAAAATGCTACGTACAGCTGTCCATGAGTAAAAACTGCATTTGGTAGATAATAATGGAGCTCTTTCAAATGTTTAATTTTTGTTTGACACAACAACAATAGTTAACATTTTATAGAAAAAGAACGCACCACTGTCATTTTGCCGAGCTAGAGGAAAGTGTTTAGAGATTTCAAAACGTTAAAATAGTGAAAACACTAAATAAAAAAGTGAAATAAAAACTAACATATGAATTTAAGTAATTAAACAAATGAATATTTGCAAAACTTTATTTAAAAAATATGCGTTAAATAATGTAAAAACACCTAATATGGAGTTCACAATTTTTGCATCTCACGGGCTGATTATGTCTGATATTCCACATGATGTTTTCACAGGATTTAACGCAGCACCGCATATGTTATATATATATTTTTTTTTCAATGAAGTATTGCATGTAAATCTATATTTACATTTAATTCACTTCTTTATTTAGTTTAAAAGGCTTTTTTACTATTAAACTTAAATCTCAAAAATACATCTAAATGACTTTTAAGCTGTGTTGTTGAGAGATGTATTTTTGAGATTTCATTTTAATAGTAAAAAAAGCTTATTAAACTAAATAAAAAAGTGAAAACAACATACATATATATATATCTATTAAATAAAATGATAAACAAAAAATTCAAAAATATTTCATTCTTACTTCAAATATTGTTTACAAAGAGGTTTTGTAAAACTAATATGTTCATATCACTAATACAAAGAATTTATTTATTTCTTTCAAACATTCTATTTGAAAATTTAAAGCCTTATTGAATGTGCGAAATTTTCGCACGGGACTTCTGGTTTAAATTTAAAACAAACGTACAAGCATTGAGTTTTGCAATTTTTAAAACAAATTGAAGTATACTAATTTTGATCATTATATATAGGTTGTTTTTGTAAAAATAAATATCATTTTAACCTTTTTTTTCGAAAAAAAGTTACAAAAAAATGTTTGTCATAAATAATTAACTGAATTTTTGTTTATCAATATCGTACAAGTGTCATTTTTGAGAAAAAATATTACCTACAGCGTATTACCTACAGTGTAGTAACCGGTAGTTTTCGTCCTAGAAAAAACATGACAAAAAATGTTTGAGTATATTACCCAAAAACACTAGGTACCAACATACAAAAAAATCCATTAGACCGTTAATGATGCAGACCCACTTTTTGCTGTCTTCTTTATCATGGTAATAGCAAGTTTGAAATAAATCCTGAGTTAAATTGTTTGCCATAATAATACTTTTATGTATCGCAAATAATAAAAAAGATAGATGAATGGAAAATGTTTGCAAGATGCCCAACTTGTGATTTCCAACTTCTGACAATCTGTAACAACATACATACCTACATCAAAAAGTCAGGCTTTCCATAATTTGATGTTAAATGACAGGCTGTTTTGCACATCTGTTTAATTGTTCTAAGAACTGGCTTTTAGATACGTTTTCATTCTAATTTCGGGTCTTTAACTAAATTTAATCATGAGTCGAATTATTATATTACCAAACTCCGAACACAATTTGGTAAGTTAACTCTGCTTTTAATATAGAACAAATATTTCTTATAGATTCTGCATTGTGCGTGTGCGTATCATATACCCATTGAAATCAAAATACAAAACTACCGGAAGGGCATAATTTCCATAGTGCTGCCGTAACGATTTCGATAGTACATCATGTGGAAAAATGTTTGAGTTTGAATTTAGCTTGTTTTTTTTTTAACATAATAAAACTCATATCTTTGAGCACATGGTCACCCTGATTAAATGTTTTGTAAAACACCATTGCCTAAGAGCTCCCCTCTTAAGGAACCATTTGCTACGAGTATATATCGGTCGGCTTGATTTTTTGTGTGTTTTGTTGTTAGAGAGAACCTTACACACTGTACAAAACTATGAATCCCAAATACCAGGCCAGCAGATGAAACAGCACGCAATTGGAATTTGGAATGCACGAGTACAATATTTTTATATTGAGTTAGGTTGTGTTTGTCAAGAATGTGCGATGTGCCTGCTGACAAAGTGTGAGCTTCCGATAGAAATTTGCATGAAAAGTTGTGATGTTACTGTACAGTACTACAGTGAATATAGAGCGTGTATATAAGTACACTTGGGGTTTTGGGGGCAATGGTTTCTCTTATAACAGAAAATAATCACTGTGTGCGCAGAGAGGAGGCGAAAGTGAGGGAGTTATCGCAATGCTGCCTGATATAGTCTGGTATTTCATCGGGTGGGTTATGGGCATTGGAATGATTGTTTTGTTATCTCTTAAAATGCTTGACTGAGGAATAAGGATGTGGCGCTTGTATGACTGGTGAAGCAGAATAGTTTGCTTATAGAGGAAATGAGATATTCGCGGTTTGTCATTCGTAATTGATGCAACTTATAGTTATATACAAAGATTTCATAGCTTCAATTGAACGAATCGTACCTATAGTTGGCTTACTACCTACATAGCTATTTGATTTTTGGAAAATTTAACTATGAGTTGGTTTGTTGGTTAACGTTTAATAGTTAATCAAACTGTTGAAACTCAATGATTAAACTTGAAACGCCTGCTGGTTGATGTGATGTGATGCAGCCCCAGATCTAGGAGTAATGGTAACAGAGAGCCTATGAAATGTTAGAAATATTTTAATAGGTAAATTATTGCGAATATCAAAAAAAATAGAATCAGTGCAAATAGTTATAATTTAAATAATGAAGATAAATTAATTTAAATATTAAAATTACTTTTATTTTGAGTGGAGCAAATGAATATAATTCAATCAGAAAGTACAAGTGACCTCAATTCCAAAAATCAGTCTGTTTAGCCCAAATATGTTTTTTCAACTCAAAAACTAAAACTCTTTATATGGCTATAACTTTCCAAATAAAGCTCGTAGGTAGGGCTACTAGACGTCCCGATTTTGGCGGTACAGTCCCGATATTTGAATCATGTCCCGATATCTGTCCCGATTTACAAAATGTCCCGATTTTGTCCCGACATTCCATTTTTAATTTCTATATACAGGGTGTCCCGTAAAGGATGGTCCAAATTGAAACTGGTGAAAGGCCAGGTCATGACCTATCAGAATTTGGTAACTTGTTCATACCGAATCATAACGGTTTTCGAGTAACGGCTATTTTTCGAAATTTTAAAAAACTTTACTTTGAACCAGTTTTTGCTCACCCTGACTTTTGTTTTTTACAATTTTTACACTAAAACTTTGGCTAATAGTTTGAATTATTTTGTTGTTCATTTACATAACCATTTGCCTACAAACTAAAAGATAAACTTGAACTTTGACCAAACTTAAAGTGCGTTCAGCCAATAGACTTTATATGGAAAAAACAGAAATCTCCGGCAATTCAGTTTCCTTGTGTGAAAGCTACAAGGCAATTAAAGGAAAACATCAAAAAAATCTCTAGCAACTGGTTTCCCTGTGTGAAATGGGACTTAATTTTTGACCTCAATGTTCTTAAGAGCTCCATGAATAAAATTCGTATGACAAAATACAGGTTTTATCTTCCAAAAATATCCTGTTTTTCTGTAGTTTTTAAAAAGATATAAAACTTGCTAAAGCGGTGCTCAGATAGAAAGTTATAAACCGTTTGAACTTTGAACCCAATAAAACAGGTTAAAAATAAATCAAAAATAAAACATTTTAGTTCAAGTACATAATATATCGATAAAATTAAAATATCTTTTCAACTATAACTCAGACAAAGCTGAATTTTGGTGGAGAGCTTCATTTTGATGTCTTATAGTTAGGGCGTTAAGGCCATATTTTAGGTCAAACCTTGCACTTCTTCATTCTGACGGGATGAGCTTTGGTACACTAATATTCCACATCCTAAGTTTACTTTAAAGAAGTGTTGCCACGGTGGCAACACTGGCAGACCGGAGATATAAGGGTTGCCTTCTGACCATGTTTTAACACGAAATTTCACATAAATTAACCTATAAATCGAGAACCAGACATCGATTAATGTCGCTTAATGTCTCGTTGGATTAAAAATACTTGAAGCCATAGGAATATGTTAATTTTTTGACACCTTCCCCGCCCTTGTATGCTGGGGGAGCAAAATACCCTCTGCGGATAAGGGTTTTTATTTGTCAGAAAATAATGGTAATAAAATTAATAATCAAAAAATTTTAAGATGATTGTCGACGCAGAATTTCATACTCTGCAGCATATCCGAAATCCATTTTTTTCCATCTATTAGTTTTTTGTATAATCGCTTTGAAAATGGGGGGAGGGGAAGGTGGAAGTATATCAAACCACTATATATTTGTCTTGGTATAATCTAAGCATGTGGCACACATGACCTTAGGGTAGTTTCTAATGCCCAATCTTATGCAAATAAAATAATTTCAATATAATTTCACTAGAAAAAGTTATAACCTTTTTATAAAATGAGGACTAAATTTTTAGTGAAACGAGCATAATATTACCAAATTTCAATGGTATGGTGATAAAACTTGGCACACATGACTTATTTGTCGTAAGAAATAAGAATCAAAAGAGTCCATAAAAATATCTTTTGTTTGTTTTTTTGAGTGAAAGGGAAAAGTGAATTACTATTACCAGTTAACTCCTTCCAAAACTGGGTGGAAATGTTTTATTTCAATCAAAGGATCCATGCAAATATATTGGTTCCAGGGGTGTTTTTCTTAGGCGGAAAGAAAGTATGGGTTATAAACCCAATATTTTATTTTTATGTAGTCCGGGTAGAAATATGGTACATGATTTTAAAGCATTTTTTAACGCTGAAACCAATTTTTGTAAAATTAAGATGATACAATCACCATTAAGAAAGTAATCGTCGTTTAATGGAAAAATTAATGTATTTTTTGAATAGAGCAGATAAATCATTTTCCTCCAAAAACCACCTTTGACAATAGATATTTGATTTATCTTTTTTTATTCTTGGAAACAATAAAAAACAAAACATTCCTACCAACTTTCATCAACGTACTAGTTCTGAAGGGGGTTTACGGGCATAGTTTAACACTTTTCCGTTTCGATCAAAAAAACACCCTCTAGCACCAGATATTTTTATGGAATCCTTTGATTCTTATTTCTTACGACAAATGAGAAATTTGTGCAGAGTTTCATCACCATACCAATGAAATTTGTTAATGTGCTGCTCGTTTCCCTGAAAATTTTGTCATACTTTTATAAAAAGGTTATAACTTTTTTTAGGGAAATAATATTGAAATTATTTTGATTGCATAAGATTGGGCATTAAAAACTACCCTAAGGTCATGTGCCACATGCTTAGATTATACCAAGACAAATATAAAGTGGTTTGATATACTTCCACCTTCCCCTCCCCCATTTTGATAGTGATTATACAAAAAACTAATACATGGATAAAAATGGACTTCGGATATGCTATAGAGTATGAAATTCTACGTCGACACTCATCTTAAAATTTTATGAATATTCATTTTATAACCATTATTATCTGAAATAAAAACCCTTATCTGCCGAGGGTATTTTGCTCCCCCAGCGTACAAGGGTGGGGAAGGGGCCAACTAATTAACATATTCCTATGGCTTAAAGTATTCTCAATCCAACAAGACATTCCGCGATATCAACGATGTCTGGTTCCCAATTTATAGGCTAATTTATGTGAAATTTCGTGTTAAAACATAGGCAGAAGGCGACCCTTATATCTCCGGTCTGCCAGTGTTGTCACCGTGGCAACCCTTCTTAAAAGTAAACAAAGGATGTGGACTATTAGTGTACCAAAGTTTATCCCGTCATAATGAAGTGCAAGGTTGGCTTCCCTAACGCCCTAACTATTACGCATTTTTTAAATAAAAACATTAAATTTTGGCAAGGACTTTCGATTTTGTAGGGTGAAAGGGGAAAAGTCCAGTATTTTTGGAAATTTCTCGAAAACCATCATTTTTTTTAAGAACTGTCTTTGGTTTCAGTTTTGAACATCCTTTACGGGAGACCCTGTATGTAGAGTAATTATTGGTTTTGTGTCAAAAACTAAATTTGAGGTTTTAATCAAAACTAACATTACGATAATGTAGAAGTCCAAAAACTTATTTTCGACAAAAGACGTCCGTCGGTTTGTTTATCGAGCTAGACCTAGAGCATAAGCGAATCGATGGATTTGCTTCAAATTTTGTGTGAAACATTGACCGAAGTCCCAAACGCAACATGGGCCTTGGCCCATATCTACACTTCATGAGATGAAACAAGTCATAGTAGGTATATATGCTAGAAGAAGGTTGCTCCATTTGCGAAGCATTTCTTCTTTTGTAAAAGAAAATTGATGACTGTTTTCTAATATCTCCTTAAGAACTACGCCCCAGACGCTTTTTAAGCCTTCAGTTTTCCATAATTATAAAATTAGTCATAAAATAGTTATTGTTTGTCTTTTAGTAAACATAAATTACTTTTCTTCAAAAAACAAATAAATTAAGTGTAGCAAAATTCCAGACACAACTAACGCCAAACAAATTCAAATGCAAGTGGAGTGTGCAAGATATTTTTTACATTTGCTCAAATGCCTTTACATTTGCGCAATTAAAGAAGTCGACTGCGTTTTGGGACAATCTGCTTTGCAGCGATTTTTATGTTTGCATTTAGGAACTATTTGCTTAGCAATATTTGCGCAAGTTTTGCGTTTCTATGTTATTCCCTAGGAGTGAGATTCAATGTTTTGGTTAAGCTTATCTGGATAGAACAGTCATACAAAAATTTCGGTTTTAACAAGTTTTCTCTAAAAAACGGCTGTAATGGTTTTGATAAAACTTCGTACATGCAGATTTAATACCAATAACAGTTTTTATTTTAATACACTGCATATGTTTTAGCCAAAAACATATGTACAAATAAGGTCTAGTTTTTGAGATATTTGCATGCAAACTTATTTGTTTGAGTAATCTTTGAATGCCTAGTTCCGCAAATAAGTCTCGGAGGACATTGCGGTTCTTAAAACGCTTGATCAATTTTTCAAGAGCTTTCCATAGGTGGAAACTAGAACAAACTACGAGCTCTAGTTGCGAAGATATTTGAATTCAAAGTAATTCTTTTATTTTCGACCCAAAACTAAAAGTCTTTATATGGCTATAACTTTCCAAAAAAATGCTCGTAGGAGGCTGCGGTTGACGTTGTTGAATAGAGAACGGACAGGCCTTTGTGTTGTCGTTTAAATTTTAATAATTTTTAATTTTTATAAGGTCTAGTTTTTGAGATATTTGCATGCAAAGTTATTTTTTTCAGTTTTGATACCTTGGTTATCTTTCAATGCCTAGAGTCATTGCGGTTCTTAAAACGCTTGATCAGATTTTCAAGAGCTATCCATAGGTGAAAACTAGAACATTCTACGAACTCTGGGGTCCTATTACGTAAGAATATTATCGTTCAAATTCTATATAAAACGATAATCGTTTTAGTTTAACGATACTCGTTTTTACTTACGACTGACATTTGGCAGTCGTACAGCTTTCGTTATCGTTTATAGATTTATAATTTGCTGCGGTCTGCCGGTAATTTTTTTGTTTGTCTGATGAGGTGTGCAAATTGAAATAAGAGGAACATTTAAGTTAATTATGAGTGAAAATTAATATTGTGTTGTTACTATTTATTTTATACGCCGCCAAAACGATCAAGGCAATTGTATTTGCTAATTGCTTGTATGGAAAGCAACCCGGGTGTTGCTAAAAGTTATCTGCCTTGTAGCCGAGCCAAAGTAAAGTCCCAAAAATTTTCGGCATACTTGGTAGTGGCCCGCGTGAAAAAACACAGGGATGGAAGAATGTAGGTAGATTTCATCCGATAAGAAAGTGTTGGCCGGTTCCTCTTTGGTATCCACCTACTAAAAAGCGAAGAGTTGCACACAATTTTAAAATATTTGATATTATGTTATGATCTTGCACTCGGAAGTTGCGAATTAATCCTTTTTAAATGTATACAAATGTTTCTTTGGTTAAAGAAAAAAATCTGGCCAAAAAAAAAAACACAATGGAACAACATTTTCACAATATAATAAAATTTTTTTGATTAAATACTTCAGCCATAAATAGGCGTGAAGGTTGTTGTGCTGTCAAAAAAAAATAGTTTTTCCGTTTTATATTGGCAACATCTTTGTACCACCATTCTCGTTTTACATAATCGCTCTCTGTCGTGACTATCGATTACGTAAAGCTGGCTTTAGACTTTCGGTGTTATCATCGGTGTACGTTGTTCGTTGCTGTTCGTACGCGGAACAACGACAATTTAAATGATAAAACCGAACAACGAACTAAGAACGAATGAAGAACGTGCAAATTCAAATCAGGTCAGAAATTTCTGGTTCGTTGTTACCCTAACAACTTGTGTTTAAATGCGAAAACTGTTTAAATGAACATTATTTTGGAGTGTCGTGCAACTTGTAGGGTCATTTCGAAGTTTTTTTAATCACTGAATGGCAAAAAGAAGCGCAAGTTATATAAATAAACAATTTTGTAAATAGAGTTTAACTTTCTAATGTAAATGCTTTCTTCGTTGTTAAGAGAAGAACGAACACCGAACAACGGACAACGAATGAATAACGAAAGTCTAAAGCCAGCTTAAGTATCGTTTACTTGCCGTTCGTTTCGTTATACGCAATAGGGCCCCTGGTTGCGAAGATATTTGAATTCAAAGTAATTCTTTTATTCTCGACCCAAAACTAAAAGTCTTTATATGGCTATAACTTTCCAAAAAATGCTCTTAGGAGGTTGCGGTTCACGTTGTTGAATAGAGAACGGACAGGCATTTGTGTTGTCGTTCAAGTTTGAGAATTTGTTCTTCAATCGATTTTTGAAAAAAGGCATTGTATGGGGTCTGGTGGCAAAGATATTTTGATTCAAAATAAATCTTTGTTTTTTTTTTCAACCCAAAATGTACTTAGAAAAGTTGAAGGAAATTCATCAAGCCGTTATTGCCCCACACGGACATACAGAATTACGATACCGGCATTTATCGTCTTCCATTTCATATAGATACCCACATGACGTCTGATAAGAATGCCACAGGCATCAGAAATAATTAAAATTTGTTTTTAATATTTTAAACAACTTATGACCTAAAGGTTTTTTGAATTTTCAAGATTATGTAATCGAAGTTTCAAAATCTTAAATTAAAAACGCTCATTTTTACTTAACAATCTTTTTACGGTCGCCTTCTGTTGTTGAAGAAAACAAATTGAATTTTAAATTAAGTAAATGATTTTTATGTTTTATTTACAACAAAAACTGAGCCGTTATTTTTTGAAAGTGTCTTAACTACATTTTTACTTCTTTTTTTTTGTTTTAATCAAATTTATGATACATATTATAAATACAAATAAACGGTACTTGTTTTTTTTTAAAGAGCAAATATACATACATATACGTACATTATATCTATAAGTTACATGCAGAATTGTTTCCAAAGGAAAAGATACCGTTATAAGTAAGATGTTTGATAATTTTATTATTTAAAAAAATATAATCAATATTTCTTAAGGTATTTATTTCACTTTTAAATAAAAAAGCCTCAATATATAAGTAGTTAGATGTACAAATATCATCTCATTTCAATAAATCCTTAAGTGCTAACAAAACAAACAAAAAAAAAAACAACAAATTAAACTAAATTAATTTAGTTAGCTTAGAATAAGACCATTTCTTCGTATATTAGTGCACATTTTACCTTCTAACAAAGGCTTAGGTACATTTTTACTTTTTAAGTATATTTTTTTTGTAAATAAATTAAACAAAATTAAGAAATAGTTGCATTTGGTAGTTTTTGGTAAATATCTTGTATGTAAAAAAAAAATATATTCTAAGTACAAATTCTAGGTCTCTAACTAATTTTCTTTTCCCTAAATTTTTCGTCTTAAATTGACTTTTTATATTTATTTAGTGCGTTTTTTTAATTTTATTTCTTAATGTAGGTATAGAACAACAAAAAAAAAAGAAAAAAGTTATAATATATTAAATACAACAAACAAAAAAAAAATAGGAAATTTAATTTCAACAATAAAGAACAAAAGTATCAGCCTTCAGGCACTCTTATTTTTGAATGGCGCTCAATACAGGGTTTCAATTAGTTCCTCATACATTTTATTAACAACATTACGTTTCACTTTAAGTGTTGGACCTGAAATTAACAAACATTTATATAGTAATGGAATATTTTCAAAAATGGCTTTTAAAAACTTACCTAATTCCCCTGTTGGAATGGAGAAATCATGCGGCAAGATGGCGAATTTCTGTACTTTTTGTGCATTAGAAATAGCCAATTTATTGGCACTTTTAATACCATCTTCGATAGCCTTAAACACTTTCGGACATGGACCGGCATTAAGGATATCTGATAAGGTTTTGTGCTCAACTCCCAGGGTACTCATCCATTGTAAGGATTCGTGACTTAGTTCGTCTAATGGTTCTCCTGTGTTCTTATCCATTTCAGTCTGAAAAAAAATCAATAATTGTATTGACAGATCCTTTTGGTTTTTTTTTTTTTTTTGACAAACACTTACCTTTAAGCTCACCAAAATCGTGAGATATTTCCTTTGCTCACCAACAAGGAAGGCATTGCTAAGAGCAGGCAGTTCTTTCTTCACAACATTTTCAATATGAACCGGTGGAATATTTTCACCTCCAGCAGTGATGATGATTTCCTTGGATCGACCAGTAATATAAACATAGCCTTTTTCGTCCACATAACCAACATCTCCCGAATGCAGCCAACCTTCGTCGTCCAGACTCTCTTCTGTTTTTTCTGGATTATTGATGTATCCCATGAAGACATGACGTCCTCGAAGGCAAATCTATAAAGGGGACAACCAACTTTAGTCCTTCAAAAAGTGGGTGACAATATGTTTAAGTGAACTTACCTCGCCATGACCTTTCTCATCCTTATTGATGATTTTAGTCTCACAACCACCCAAAGTCTTACCAATGGAATCTAGTTGAGAGCTGTCAGGCCAGCAGACAGAGTGACAACCAGCGCACTCAGACATTCCGAAAGCATCCAGAATCTTCATGTCCAAACTGAGGAAATACTTTTTGGTTTCGGGTGACATTGGAGCGGCTGCACTGACCAACGATAAGCATCGATCGAAGCCTAGCGCATGCTTAACTTTAGACATGATTAGTGATTTGGCGATCTTATAGCGAAGTCCTCCAGATCCCTTTCTAAAAAATTAATGACATTAATAATTATTTCTCAAATTAAATTTTTGTTTTGTTTTAAAATAGCTTACCCTCCATCTTTGCTTTCCAAATAATGTTTCAAAGTAATACCCTTAGCCCAACTGGCGAGCATAGTCTTGAAATGGCCATTTGATGCTCCCACTGCAACCATTCGCTCTTGGAATTTTTCAAAAACACGTGGAACTCCCATAAATCGGGTGGGGCGAGCATCTTGCAGCGTCTTGACTAATGTACCTTTGAGAGCATCTTTATCGGCGAAATAAACTGTACCAGCAACTGTTAACACAATATAGATGTCAATTGTTTGAGCTGCCACATGACTAAGTGGCAGATAGGAGATAATGACTTCATGGGCCATTGTAACGTTGTGGAGTGATTTGATGATTGCTCGACAATCATAGGCGATATTGTCATGATTTAACATAACACCTTTGGGCATACCAACTGTTCCAGACTAAAAATGTAAAAGGTGAATTGTTTGTATTAGAAGGAGATAGCAATAATTATATTAGAGTGTTTGTAAGCTTTCACACAAGGAAACTGAGTTGCTGGAAACTAGCTAACTAACTAAGAAGGGTGTGCGGGGAGATTTTTTTGTCTTCCTCTAACACCCATCTCGCCTATAAACTAAAAATTGCCGGCAACTCAGTTTCCTTGTGTGAAAGGGGTCTTTGTTTTACTTACGGTATAAACTAAGGAACAACATTCGTTGATGCCAATACTTTCTAAACGATGTTTGTATTCATCTTCGACGTCACCAACGGACATGTCTTCAATTTCAGACCACTGCAAAAGAAATGAATAATTATTATTCGAGAAAGTGCGAAACGTTCAAGGAAGTTTATAAAGGCGAAAAATTGTTTATAAGTAATAGATAGTTTTTTACATTTTTTACTACAAAATAAAAATATAATTTTAATCAGAGTTTTTTTCTACTAAGCAGTTTTTGACTAAGAATTGAAAAGACAACAATTTTGAAAAAGAAATTATGTAGTTTGAAATTTTTTATTTTCATCCCCCCTAAACCAGGGGGGGTGCAATAGACGCTCCTCCTACACACTTTTTTATTTTCTCGACACCACCAACACGCTCTACCTTTTTGTCTTTGTTCATTTGTACAGGGTGTAACGAAACTCAACGTCAAGTGGGTACCGGGTGATAGGTAGGTTATACCAGTAGTGGGAAAAATGAAAAAAAAAAAAAATGTGTCTCGTTTGGTTAAAAAAGTTTGTGTAGAAAAAACCTTATATACGTAAAAGGTATATGAAGTGAACTGAGGCTCTTTTGCAAATAAAAAAGCAATACTATTGTTTACGAATGGATAAGTAGCAAGTGGTACCATTTTGAAATCTTGATCAAATCGATCATTTTTCCAATAACTTGCCGAGGATAGTGAAGTAAGTTTTCTTAAAATATCAAGTGTCAAAGTTAGCCTACAATTTTTGTTTTTTTTTTTTTTTTTTTTTTTTTGAAACATAACTCAGTAAAACTTGGTCTTACGAAGTTGTGATTGCGATCGAAAGTATGGATCTTAAGGAGTAGGTACATGATAAAAACACAGCCAAATTTTAAAATTTTTGACCAGTTTACCGATGCACATTGGTTTTTAACCTCTGAATATTAAAATGGTCGGGAAAGATAGAGCCGGGTAAAGCATTCTACAATCCACATTCGGGTAGTGCGGCTAAAAAAAGGAATCTCTAAACTTGACAGTGCGCCCGAAGTTGGCCTCAAGGGTAAACTGATGTGCATTCCTAGAAGTGTATTACGGTTGAATTGTTTTAGGGGAGGAATGCAGCTGGCTATTTCACTAGAACAATGTTTATAAAAGCAACTGTAAAATAACATTAGACATGAAACATTGCGGCGGTGTTCGAGGGATTCAAATGTTTCTGTAATATTTCTGTCACCTATCATTTTCAAAGCTTTTTTCTGAATCCCATCTAAGATACTCAAGTGGGTTATTGGGGCACCTGCCCAAATATGAGAATTATACTCAAGTTTCGGACGGATAAATGCTTTATAGATTAGAGCCAGATCAGAAGGGAAGACAAATTTGTTGCATCGCCGAAGAAAACCTAAACACTTAGCAGCATTTTTGACGACGTCGAATATGTGATCATTCCCAAGATGGTGATCTGTGATCGGAGGACTGAAAGCTTTTCGGTTTCCTCAATACAAATACCGCTCATGGATAGCGGCATGCGGGGAGGGGGGTATTTCGGTTTGACGACAGGTAGACAGCATTGAGTTTTTGAAGCATTAAATTCTACGCGGTTTTTGATTCCCCATTGGGTATGAGCTAATCATACGCTGCCGTTCAAACTCCACATCCGATGGACATGGATGTAAATCTGAAAACGAATATGAAAAGCTGAGGGTACTGTCTACAGCAAAACTGTTTAGTGGATTAGAAGTTACAGACAACATAACATCATTAATGAATATGAGGAAGAGGGTCGGAGACAAAACGGAGCCCTGGGGTACACCAGCATTTATTTTGTGAATTTCAGACTTCAAATCGTCCGAAAGGTAATTTCTAATCCAACGAAGAAGAGATTCATCAATACCAAATGCGCGCTTTTTCGGTAAGAGAGCTTGGTGCCAAACTCTATCAAACGCTTTAGAAATATCAAGCGCAATAATCTTACTTTCTCCAAAACAATGTAAAGATTTGTTCCACTGTTCGGTGAGATATTCTATCAGATCACCAGTTGCTACGATAGCCGTATTGCCGGTTATTAAGAAGCTTTCGTTCTTCAAGATATGTCTTGAGCTGACCTTGTGATGAAGGGACGTTAATGCAATTGGCCGATAGTTTGAGGGTGAAGAGGATACGCCTTTTTAAGGGGCAGGCTGGACAAATGCTGTTTTCCATCCACTCGGAAGGAGACCAGTAGAATAGGACAGATGGAAAAGCTTACGCAGTGGTTTTGCCAGCGTTGAAGAAGACCTCTTCAGAACAATAGGAGGGAGAGCTACTATCAGTACCTTAATATGAGGCCTAGGGTATCGATTTTCGTTATTTTTGTAAACATTGCTGTAAATACCCAACCAAACGAGATAGATTTTTTTTTCTTATTTTTCTCAGTACGGGTATAGCCTATTCTATCAGCCGGTACCCGCTTGCATTGAGTTTCTCGACACTATGTACATTGTACATAATTTTGAAAACATTTTTGAAAATAGTTTTGAACACCGTTTTAAAGTATACACATTTTAATTTCACGTTAAAAAAAAAAAAAAACTGAAAATTTTCTTAAAAATTGAAATAAACACATATTATTGTTTAAGATTTTGATTTCCAATAATATTAAAATAATATTAAAGTTCTTTTTTAAAAATGGTTATTTGGGAGGTACAGTTAAAAAGAACACAAAGTTAAAAATTGAACAAAACGTTTTCGAAATACATAAATATTAAGTTTAAAACAAAAATTTTACTCTTTTAAAAAATTTCAAAACTTTTGTTATTTTGTTGTTACAATACTGTTTAAGCTTTATAGAAACTTCTTCGTTAGAAAATTGAAAAAAAAAAAAAACAACTGACCGGTTTCAAAGAAAATTAAAAACCAACAAAAAACTGTCCTATCATCAAAAAAAAAATTACTAAAAACCAGTATTTTTGTATAAAAATTAACTTAATTTTAATATAAAAATAACATTTACTTTATTTTTTGAAATGAGAAATTTCAGTAGGGTAAACTAGGATAAACAAACCCGGCTGGAAAAATGCCAAGTTTCTATCTAGTTTGGGTAAGGCACTTGTAAGTTTTTAGTAAAAAAAACTTGTCAGATACTTGACAAGCCCTTGCTGGATTTCAGTACCAAAAATTTAGACGAGGGAAACTTTTAAAACACTTGTGAGATCGTCCCTAGTAAGAACTTGTGGGATATGTTTTTATACGTCATCTTTTGAACACTAAAAACAAAAAATTTATAAGGACCATGCAATTTCAGTATCATCCGACACTTTTCTCTCTCTTTACGTTGTGTTCTTTTTCATTTCACACTTTTTACTTTGGTTGTGAGACATCTGTTAAAACCTGTTATAAGTTGTTCTACATAAAAAGCATGTACCTACATAAAATCCTGTTCTATTCTGCATGTATTTGTTATTCAATATGGTATGAAACTTAAGAGTATGAAACTTATTCACTTTCGACTTTGAATTTTTGTATATCGAGTTGGCCTAGTGGGAAGCGCATTGGGCTGAAGATCGCGGGATCAAGTCCCACAAAAGCCAACTTTTATTTTGTTGGTTGCCTGACGAGGCTAATGGGTTCATAATCGCCTAGGCCCTTGTTCTAGCCTTTGCTAACCCTTGCTATCCCCTTGCCAGAATCCATGTAAGTTTTCGACAAGGCGAAAACTTGATCGATTTTCTGCGCGAGAAGTTAAAGGCAGATAATTTATTATCCAAGCGAAAAATGATGGAGAACTAATTTGCTCGAAAGATTGTAAAAATAAAACAAAGATTTATTTATTTTGGGTGACCATTGATTGCTAACAAAATTTGGAAAGCTATCGAAAAATTGTCGTTTTTACGTATAGGCGGAAGGACTTATTTAAAAAAGAAATATACTTAAAAATAAAAATAAATCATTTAAAAAATTATTTCCAACAAAACATTTTCGAACTACATAAAAATAGTGTCAACTGATTTTTAAAATTAGGTAAACAATTGACTTTTAAGTGCATCAATGCTTCTATTAATTTTTAATTGAACACTGAAAATTCGATGTCTTTACGTTTTCGTGTTGGTTTTAGAAAATCTAAAATAACGAGAAGTATACTATTTATTTGTAATATTTTTTTTTTTAATTTGAGTTTCCCATTTCTATAGAAGGAGGATAAACCCCTCTTCTTATCGTAAAAAATACTTGAATTTGATTATTCTTCGAGAATACTTTATTAAGTATTCATGTATTTATTCCTGGACACCATATAGACCGAGAGCCTACAGTTAATTTTTGGTTTAAGCTATAGCAAAAACACCTATACTATGTTAAGACAAGCCCATACTATTCATATGCGAATATGAAATTCTTGCATTTCAGGGTTGAATCAAATCATGTCCATTTTTGTGAAAAACAAGCCTATCTCAAAATAGCAGGAGTCACAATATTTAACATGTTCAACAAACTGATCTCTTTTACGGACAAAATTGTAATAATATTTTTTTGCTAGAGAATATTAAAACCTACAAAATAAGGTCAAAATGTTTTTCCGTCAAACACGTCATTTAAGAGGTAAAAACGGGTATTTTCAACTTTTGATGATTTTTTGAAATAATGGTAGCATACGAATTATAGCTGCTAGAAAAAAAATATAAATGCGACCTTATATATATAGATAACATAATGTTGAAATTTCGGTACTATAATTTTTCCATAAAAATTTCTGTTTAAAAGATCTATGAAACAATCCGTGTTTTCGACATTTGACGCTATTCAACTACCAATACCAATATGATGTGAATTACCTATATAATTATTATTGTTAAAAAATATTATGGTGAGCATAAGTTTTTTTTTTGACAACTTCGTCATTTAAGAGTAAGACGAAAACAACCATCCGTTCTCGAGTTATGCGTGCACACACGGACGACATTTCTCTTTGGCCAAATTCCTAAACGCAACATTTGCAAAGCAAAATACATGCAAAGCATATGTAAGAAGCAAGTTGAAATGTTAAAAGCATATTCCAGACACAACTAACGCCAAACAAATTCAAATGCAAGTGAAGTGTGCAAGATACATTTACATTGGCTCAAATGCCTTTACATTTGCGCAAGTAAAATAGTCGACTGAGTTTTGGGACAATCTGCTTTGCAGGGATTTTTATGTTTGCATTTAGGAACTATTTGCTTAGCATAATTTGCGCAAGTTTTGCGTTTAGGAATTTGCCCTTTTATAAAGGGTTTTCCAATAGGGAAGGGTTGATTTTGACAGCTCGTCGCGGCCATATTGTTTCTTTTACTGTCTGTCAAAATATCGTCTTTTAATCAGTTACACAATCATTATGGTAATTTACAGCGTCGAGCAACATGTGCAAATGATAAAACTTTGTTATCAAAATGGGTGTTCTGTTGACCCCAATTTTGGTCGAAAAATCATCTTCAGCGATGAGGCCCATTTTGGATGAATGGGTACGTGAATAATCAAAATTGCCGGATTTGGGACAACACCAATCCACGCGAGATTCACGAGGTGCCAATGCATCCAAATAAAGTTACTATTTGGTGTGGATTTTGGGCTGAAGGCGTCATTGGTCCGTACTTCTTCGAAAATGATGCTGGCCAGGCTATCACCGTCAACGGAGATCGCTATAGGTCGATGATCACCAACTTCTTTTGGCCTGAATTAGATGATATGGACACCGAAGACATATGGTTTCAACAGGATGGCGGTACGTGCCACACAGCTCAAGACACAATCGATATTCTGCACAAACGGTGTCATGACATGGTTATCTCGCACCGAGGCGACGCGTGGTTTCATGACATGAAACTACGTCGCGACGTGGTGAATAATTGGTCACCAAGATCGTGTGATTTGACACCTTTGGACTTTTTCTTGTGGGGCTTTCTTAAGTCGTAGGGGTTCTATGCGAATAAGCCGCAAACCACCGCGGCCCTCAAGGACAACATAACCGATGCCATCGGTCAAATTCAGCCTGATTAATGTGCCAAAGTCATCGAAAACTGGACCTTTCGAATTCGCGCCACCCAGCGAAGCCACGGCGGCTATTTGAACGATGTTATATTTCACACATAATGTTATTGATATGACTCTAAAATAAAGATAAAACCTTGCTGATATCTCCTATACAACTTGTTTAATTCAATTTAAAAAACGACCCGCCCTTAATGGAAAACATATTATATGAAAAACTGATATTTTTGCTTTCAATATTGAATAACTTTTGACGCGCACACGATCTGGTTATGGACAGTTTAATGCTAATTGCGTTTAAAAATCTTCACTTGGAATCTTAAATGCAGTTTTGTTACAAGTACTCAAAGTCAAAACATATCAGACAGGAAGTTTAATCAAAATCGATATAGCGTTTTTCGATACCTAAATAACAAAAAAAAAAAAAAAAACAATTTCGTCTCTTATCTCTCTTTTGTCGGGAATCCCAAACAAATAATCTCCAGCTCGAGTCTCAAGAGTCTAAAATAAAAGATTATTTTCTGAAAAAAAAAAACATTGAATATTTCGGCAGAAATCTTAAATGCAGTTTTGTTACAAGTACTCAAAGTCAAAACATATCAGACGCGAAGTTTAATCAAAATCGATATAGCTTTTTTCGATACCTAAATAACAAAAAAAACAATTTCGTCTCTTATCTCTCTTTTGTCGGGAATCCCAAACAAATAATCTCCAGCTCGAGTCTCAAGAGTCTAGTTTGATACTAAAACCGATGGACTTTATGACCAAAACCAATTTATTTTTTATCATCTCAACGCTAGATTTGATTGAAATTGAACAAAACCAGTACTTTCTCTTCATCTTTTTAAAGAAAAAATTATCAGAATATAGCCTTTACTTATATCAGCAGTTTATTTTAATAATAATTATATTAAAATTTTTCCTAAGCGGAATCCAAAGTTTTTAAGAAAAGAAAATCAACTTTAACATAATGAGTAAAATATTTTAAAAGTGATATTTTCGCCTATTAAGTATATTTACCAAATTTATAACAAAATAATATTTTTTCAAATAATCACTTAAAGGAAAAAAAAGAGTGGATTAAGTTTTTTTAAGATCAGTGCAAGATCTATAAATTTACCATGAACATGAACAGCTTTCATGAAAGATAGAGTTTCTTGCAAAAAAAAACTATATTTTTGACATTTCGCTGAGTTTTTAAATCCCAACAGGTAACCACGCAAAAAAAAAATCTAGTATTCGACAAGGCACTTGAGATTCTGGCAAGGGGCTAGCAAGGGCCTAGAACAAGGGCCTTGGCAATTATGAACAGTTTTGTCTCGTCAGGCAAAAAAAAAAAAAGTTGGCTTATATGGGTTAGGTTGGGTAAGGTTGGTGGGCTGACAGTTGGTCTTGTTACCGTCACACTTAGATCAGTGTTGTGGTACCCAAGGAATTTAAACCCCAATACAAAAATAAACCTATGATGAATCTTATGACAAAAAAAAAAAAAAAAAAAAGAAGAAGAAATTCTCACAAGCTATAGCCTGAAAAGCCGTAGTTGATTTCAAATTAATTTAAGGAGTGCCTGTCGCTATATAAACACTGGGTTGAGGATAGGTTGACGCACCAGTGTCTTTTGAGGGCGTGTTCCTTTCCCTTACCCCCACTAGATTGATCATCCCCGGACGAGACCCGTAAAAGCAGGGGCTCCATGCAACGTCTGGTGCGTGGGTTTGATAGATCAGTGGTTGGCGCAGGAGACTGGTCAGTTCTGTTAGATAAGCTTACAGGTGATTGAAGGGGTTTATATGGGACTTGATCTTCTACTTGTGAGTCTGATGCGCTACTGACCGGGCTAACTCGCTATACAAAAATTCAATGTCGATAGTGAATAAGTTTTATAACGTGTTTTTTTTTAGAGGTATATAACTTAAAGTTGGCATCACTATTTTAACTGTCGGCCATTTTGTCAGCTGTCAAGTGATTTATTTTTAGTTTGGTTTGGTTGGCATTTTAACATGAATAGACTGACGCCTGAACAACGCTTCCAAATTGTGCAAATTTATTTTGAAAATCATAGTTCTGTTCGAAATACGTATTGCGCGAATTTTGTTTAGCGATGAAGCTCACTTTTGGTTGAATGGATACGTCAATAAATAAAACTGCCATATTTGGAGTGATGATAACCATCTCAAGTTTATGTTGAGACACCGTTACATCCACAAAAACTGACTGTTTGGTGTTCTTTATGGGTTGGTGGAATAATTGGTGCGTACTTCTTCTGGCCAGAACGTAACAGTCAATGGTGACCGCTATAGAGCCATGATTACTGACTTTTTCGTTCATCAATTGAACAACCATAATGTGCAGGAGCTGTGGTTTCAACAAGACGGCGCAACATGTCACACAGCTCGTGCCACAATTGATTTATTGAAGGAAACGTTTGGTAACCTCATAATTTCACTTTACGGACCAGTGATTTGGCCTCCAAAATCATGCGTATTTAATTATGAATGTTTGAGCTTCATAAAATAACAAAACAAAAAAAAAAATAAATCGGGTGGCACAGCGGCTCATGAAGAACCAGGGCCTAGTGACTAACAACTCGCAACCATTACTGTGTGCGCCTTTCGACAGGAATGGAAGGGACCTACAATTTTATGCCGAATCCGAACGGCTAGACGAGAAGCACTTATTCGTGACAAGTGATACTTTTGGAGGATTTGTCAATTCCTCGCAAGAGGCAGTAGCCCTGAAAAAAAACTTTTTAGTTTTTAGGTGGACGAGGCTGGGAAGCGATCCCAGACCTCCAGCGTGACAGTCGAACGCCATAAAATTACAAAGCAAACATTATCTACATGCCTTTTGATTGAAACAATCTTTGACTTAGTTATCATTTCACTTAATTTCTCCGTGAATTTTTTAACTAAAATAAACTATGCAACAACTTTCCCAGCGAGTTATCCACATCTTATTAATTTCAACAAACCTAAAATTCAAGTTAAAAAATCTTATTTAAACATAAAACATAAAATGCTCAAAATTTGACCTACTATAAATAAATCGAAATAGTTTGCCATCTCTCACTCAAATTGGTACTATGTGCTTTTTAAGAACTCCTCCAAGCGCATATAAATTGAATTCAAACTAAAACATTTTTTAATCACCGCCAAAGCGCAATGCATACTTTGCCTTTAAAACGGAAATAAATCTAGAAAAAAAATAAGAACTTCATAAATCCATTGCATGAAGCAGCAGCAGCATATCATCAATCCGCTGCGCTGCTGCCAACAACTTCATAAAGAGTTTCCGCCATCTCTAACTGGGAATTCCATAAAATTTTGTTTGAAATCCTTTTTGCCGTATAAATACCACTAAAACCCCCCCTCTCCCAACTCTCGGCCAAAAGATAGACAAAAATTCAAAAATATACCATAACTCACCCTATAATATCCATCTTCCTTTTTCATAAACGGCAAATAAGGCTCCTGGATTTGTATGGCCGCCTTTAAATGCGGCAGCTTATCCTTAATCTGATGAATCTTTTCCATTTGCTTTGAATCATCTACCACAACAATGTTCGCCCTCGAATCTGCCAACACATGCATAACGGCTTCGGCTGAATTTGTCGTATAAATTCCGGCAACTATGCCGCCAGCATGAATTGCACCCAGCGCCGAATAGAACCATTCGGAGCAATTGAAGGCTAAAACTCCCACAGAATGATGTTGTTCTAGGCCTAGTTTAACGAAGGCTTTAGCCACTTTATGGACTTTTTCTTCATATTGTCTGGTAGGGGAGGGATTAAAATAAATAAACTGATGGTATAGGAAATTCATATGCTTTTAAACTTACTTGTATGTAACGGTGGCGTATTCCTTCTTCTGTGTCTTATACCGGATGGCTGGATGGTCGGGATAGTTAAGGGCAGCACGTTTCAATAGACTCGGTATGGAAATAGGCTCTTCGGCACCCAAACCATCCTTGGCAATTCGCAGCTTAACCGGTTGAGCGGGATCTGTGGTCTTGTAAACTTCTGAGGGCTTCACCCAATTCGGGCCAACTCGTTCCGATGACATTGTTTACTAATAATTTCCGATTAACTCCAACAACAACACTGTAACACAAAAAAAGAAGACAATACTTTCGTATGAATTAGGAGGTACTTCAAGTTTGAAAGCTCAGAGGTGAATAAAAATGTATCCTTCTAGAAACAAGTTATATTAATAATTTAAAACTGTACTGTACTCGTGTATGTACAATTCCAAAGTTCACAAATTTTACTTGTCAAACTTACAGAGCAGACAGATTGCGTGTGTAGAATAAAACTAAAACGCAACAAGACAATTATTATTTCGACAACCTTATGCGGCCCTGGTTGTTGAACAAGTGTCAATCGCAATCGAATGCTGAAAAGTTTCAATGTCCGAGATAGAAATTATATAGGATAGGACTTTAAACTATCAGCTTATAGTTAAGTGTTCGGCGGCGCGGCGGTGATGTTTTGATAACTCCATAATCTTGATAAGGTCACAAACAGCACATTTTTGTAAATTGCCTCACCCTTGCTTACACGTATAGGTACAACAATATGAAATACAGCTTATGTAGGGTGTAGGTATATAAAGTTGTGAAGTCTTTTTTGTTCATAAAAATTGGTTAATATGTACATTTACCACATTTTTACTATACGCAAGAAATTTGGATTTTGAAACTTTTACTTGCATCTAGTCATAAATGAGGACTCTTCAGTGCGAACAGACAGTAAGTTGGCTCAAAGTATTTTTTTTTTTTTGTTTTGTCATTTCTGATGATTATCTTCTTTTGATATTCTTCTGATTACTTCATTCCTTTTTATCTGATAATTGGGTTTTTTTTGGATTCATATCAAACTTAACCTTAAACCTTTTTAACGCGGGTAATTCGAAAATTTCCAGCGACATAAATATGGAAGAATAGATTATAAATAAAATACCTGTAGATAAGGATTAAAGCTTATCGGCATTTTGTTTTTAAATTAAATTTATTATTGATTAAAATTAAAATTTTATATCTATACGCATGTTCATTTAAGCTGTTAAGCTAAGTAAAGGTATACACGGAAAAGATTAAGATTATATTAAGAAAAATTAATCAAAATGACGTCTTGGAAAAGTTTTATGATTCATATGCCTAAAACAATTATGCTATAAAACAAATTAAATGGGGTTTTCTATAAATAATTATAATTTATAGCTTTCAATGGCTGTTCTAATAGCCTGATAAAAAAAAAAAACATAATTTTGTATTTAAAGGAGAATGCCCAAAAATGTATGGGGCAAAAAACCCAGAGTCGATTAAGAAAAGTCATACATGGTTTAAAGAACTTGGCATTCTACAGTAAGCATATAATCTGTAACCAGCAAAGCATGTGCTTATGAAAGGAAAGTCAACGGTACCAAATCTCCTCACATTCTTACTTGTAGGTATATGTGTAAGAAAGTGAAAGGAAATGAAATTGAATTTGCTTACACTCATTTTTTAATGCATTTGATCAACTTAGAGCCAATTATTCACTATTCTCAACTTGCTGAAAACTCCAAATTTGGCCAACTTACAAGTTGACTTCAAGTCCGTAGTTGAACTGAAAGTTGAAAAATGCTTTTAGGCCTAATTTATTCAGTCAAAGTTCAAAATAACTCTGGGATTTTTACAGTCAACTTGAGAAATAGGTTTTATTCACTCAAAGTTGACGTTTTTAACTTTTTATTTTCAACTCTAGAGTTGATTAACTTTGGATTTTCTCAACTCCCCGAAATAGTAGAATTTAGCGAGCAAACACCGAAATCAAGCATCTTCGGGTGAGTTAGTACTAAGATGGAGGACCGCATGGGTTTTTTGGTTTCATATTTTTTTTTTTTAATTGAAATTTGTTTATAAAAATGGTGCCTTTCCCCCACACAAAAAATAGAACACGTGTACAATTTCCATAAACAGATCACTTAAGTATTGTGTTCCATGTTATATATGGAATGATTTGCTGGTCTTGTGATGTTTAAGTAGTGGGCGACGATTTCGCCGGAAAATTGTAAAAACATACTCATGAACATCGATCCATTCATGATTCCATTTCACAACAACAGTTCTTACGTTTCATAGAGTTCTTGATCTTTGTTTGGCTTTTCCTGTTTGACCCTACATTATTCTTCTCTGTGAAAATTTGTGTTTCTTCCTTTATAATTTCATTTTAGGAAAGCAAAATAGTTATAGGAATAAATTATAGTGTGTGAAAATTTAGTGTTCTAAAATTCTTACCTTGAAAGTAATTCACGTAAATTTCCTCGGGAATGAAAAAAATGTGTAAATGTAAAAAAGAAATCAAAATATAAAACGACATCATCTTGAAAATATTGCCCTCGCCGAAAAAAATGTATGCATAAACGAAAGATCACGTAATTGTCTACAACCTTGGCCGTATAGTTTCTTCTAAGATCAATAGTTTCGGAAATATAGATCGATTCGCGTTTCGCATTACATGAAAAGTGGTAACTTTGTATGTTTATATACATATGAATTTTGTTTGGGAAGCAAATGAATGTACTATCCCTAACCTTACTTCTATGAGTTGTCACATTTAAAAAAATACTTAAATCGTAACAGATAAAATAAAACAAAAATCTAACTTGCAAACAGTCCAGCGTCTTTACAAATTACCATGATCTTAATTTTAATTTATTTTGGTTGTTTCATCTTATTATTAATACTTTTTTGTATTGTTCTATCTTCCCTTTTGAAATGTCAACTAGTGCTTGAAAGTATCCGGATCGGATCCAAAAATTTGATTCAGATCCGGATCCAGGTTCCGACATCCGAAATAGCCGGATAATCCAGATCCAAATCTTGGATTAGAGATCCAAAACTATCCGGATAGTGTCGCATCCTCGGGTCCAGATCCGGATCTTGATCCGCGGATCGACATTATCCGGATAGTTTTGAATCTTGGATCCAAGATTTGGACCCGGATATCCGGATTATCCGGATATTTCGGATCCCCGATCCGGATCTGATTCGCATTTTTGGATCCGATCGGGATATCCGGATATCCAGATAGTTTGAGGATCCAGATCTGATTTTAAGCTCTAATGTCAACACCTATTTTTTGCTAGCAAGCCAAGTAGAGGCATCAATTTACAGTTTTTAAATCATATTGTCAAAATGCCTAGCACGTGACAATTCAACAGTTAAAATGTATGTATAACTAAACTGAGGCTAGTAAGTTTTTATAACTTACGCTTTAAACAGCAACGCACGAAGTGAGCTATTTAATAAATATTTTTGTTTAATTTTATCGTGCTGATAACATGTAAAAAAAAGTGATTAACATATTGTCGAGCACATGACGCGTTTTATTAAAATACTTTGAAAACCAAGAAAAAGTGTTTATTTTGTCTAGTACTATCATATTTGTAGAGGAGCATTAAACGTATTTTAATCATGTTATAAACTAGTTTTTTTTTCAAATTTTAAATTTTTTCATCAAGTTTTGAATTTAAATGAGCAAATATAAAGTTGACAGGACATTCACACACCTTCTTAGTATGAAATTTTTCGACCCTCCCAAATAATTTGTATACAGAAATTTAGCCACATTTGAAGGCTTTTTTAGAGAATTTTAGCCGATTTTTGATAAATTTAATTAACTCGATTGTGTATGGCCGATTAAAATTCAAAATTTTCCACCAGTCAATTGCTATCAGATATACCTATAACCTGGTAAAATTTTAGGTTTTTCTAACAACCCATTAAAAAGATAAAAATCGCAACAAAACCCCATGATGGCAGAAGGTCAGTTCTATTCCAGGTATTTCACGATTTCGTGTATACTGCAGTGTGATGGGAACAACAAGACCACGATTTGTACCAAGAAGACCACGATTTGTACCAAGAAGACCACGTTTTCAACAAATATCTATGCATTTTCAGTTCTAAGTTTGTACATGTCGGGCACGTTACAAAATCGTCAGACACGTTACTGTAATTATAATGCTTAAATTCAGATTAAGTAGGTACATTGTTTTTTGACTATTTTTTTTTTGTTAAAAAATCCTTATTTGTTAATTATTTTGTAGAATATTCCATTTTGTTATAAATATTCAAAATTTAGCAAAAATAAAGTAATGAAGTTCTGAACTTTAAGTTTTACTGTCGGGCACGTGACGCAAACTACTCTTAGTATAATTACCAGGTTTTTAAAATTTTAACTAAATATCCTTTGCCACATCAAAGCAAGGATTTCAAACGATCTAAAAATGTATGAAAATAATCTAGATTCTAGTATAACGTTGTTTTAAATTTATTTTAAATAGTGAAAACTACGTACGAATGTCGGGTACCTGCCAATGGAATGCCCCTGCATATAATAGGTCGGAAGCGTTTTGAAAATATAACCTCTTTTCGAACAAGTAGCTACTGTAAACAAGGTTTTCCAAATTTTGTATATTTTCTTAACAGAATTTTATTTTGGAAATAAGAAGACGAGAAAAGTTTCCAAGGCAAGAGACAAGACTATGGTACGAAAGCATCCGAAAAGAGGCTAAGTTCTTGGGCCGAAATTTACCGAGAGCTTCAGTGGCGGTATGGACCTTGGCTGCTTTGGGAAGAAATATATTTAAAACTCTCTATCCGAATTTATTTACCACCCATTAAATTTAAAATAGTAATTAAAATCGCCAAATTAAAAATCGCCATTTAAAAAAAAAATAAAAAAAAAATTAAACAAAGAGAGAGTTTATTGGAACTAATAGTTATTTAAAATCCGGACTCAATTTATGAAAATTAAAAAAAGAAACCCTCTTAATGGCGGTTATAAATTTAATGGTAAGTGAATAGTTTAGGACTGGATACATCACGTAAGTATTTTAAAACTTCTTGATTTAAACAATAAATATGTAATTTGTTGAACAACGCGAAGAGACCGTGATGGCGACACCGAGATGAGACAAAAGTTTATCTATTTTGTTGTTATCGTTTCAGTACCAGAACCAGGTCCGTAGCCAGCATTTTGTTTCGGGGGTGGGGCTTGCTTTGAAGTATAACGTGCTATTTTATAATAATAATTTCTTTTATTGATTTTTTATATTTTTTTAAATGAACTAAGATAGATTCAATTATTTCAAAGTTGTTACAATAATTTTTTTTTTGGTTCAACAACAAGTTTTAAGATATGACAGAGAATGCCGACTGCCGGAGTAACAATGTTATAATTTCATTTCGTTTTCTTTTTTAAGTTAAATTAAATTAAATTACATTTTTAAACTTTTACTTATTACAAATAAAACTTCGTAATTAGTATGCAATATAATTAACTTTATACACAATCAAGCAGATAAAAATATATTTTAATCGTTACACGTGACTTTTAGTTTAGTTAAAACAAAAGAGCTTTGAGTTTGGCGAAAATGAAAAATCTAATTACTTCGAGTTTATATAAAACAAAAGAAAAATTAGGGCTTTTAGTTTAGTTAAAATATAATAATATGACTTAACTCATAACTCCTTACAATTTTTTTTTAGAGTAGAAGTAGACGCCTTGATTTTTTTTTCGACATGAGATTGATTACCTCATCTGGATCCACATTAATGTCCGAATGGATAGATATCATAGCAAATCCACTTAGTCTTTGATTTCCCATAACGCTTCGGGACACCGTTTTTGTTCGTTTCATCGTTGAAAAGGTTCTCTCAACACTAGCTGTTGTCACTCGAAGGGTGGCCAAAACTATTAGCAAGAAGTTGATAGCTCTAAAGTAGTTTAATCGCAAAAATCAAGAACTTTTAAAACTTCGGTGGAATCTTCAATCGACGATATTTTCTCACACCAGAGCATGTACTCAGCTTTCACTGCTGACAACGAAATTGTGTTGTCAAAGTAAGGAGTTAGCTTTTCCATTTCGTTAACTCGATGACCTGCAGCAAAACCTGGAAGAAGAGCTTGAAACGATGGTAGAATGTCTTCGTTCACCATGAATCTGTCAGATAGATTTTGTATTAATGAATCTACACAGGGAATAAGGATAGAAACCCTAAAATATGCCTCAGTAGATGTTGTCTCTGGATTAGCACGTGCTGTTTGCTTTGAAGAAATTCTGGGAGCTCTTATTTTAACTTCAAATAAGTCTTCGGCAAGTTGCGATGCAGATTGAAAAACTTCTTTAAAAAATTATTGGGAATTTTCCCTTATGTTCTTTAACGAATTAGGGATTTCTTTTGTATGTTCTATCGCAGAAACAAAATCTAATGATTTCTTTTGCAGGAAAACTGATAAGGGCAGCGTTAAACTGAATAGTTTTTCACAAACAACTAGGCTTATAAGAAAATCACTTTTTTGTACTGCTGCCAAAAGAGTTGAAGCTTTTGAAGACATCGCCCATGTCCTGCTCTTTATTTCTTCAAGGCTTATTGAAATGCATTGGAATAGCTCTAGAAAGGAAATAATGCTGTCATGCCTTTCAATGAACCTCGTTTCACAAAGGCGCAGAAGTCGGTTTTTCCTGCTATATGGTGCATATTTTGTATGTGTTGTTTGCATTTGAATGGTTTCGGAAGAAATTAGCAATTTCGCTTACTACACCAAGACAATTTCGTATCGCAGGAGTTGAAATCGCGTTAGACAAAGCCAAGTTCAAACGATGACTTGCACAGTGAACATATCTAGCGTTTGGATAAATTTGCCTAATCCTGCTCTGCACCCCACTTAAATGGCCTGCCATGTTTTCTGCTCCGTCATAACCTTGCCCAACACATTTATACATATCAAGGTGTAGTTCCTCACATCGCTGCAGTAAAGTCTTTGTTAAGTTTTCGGAGGTCTGGTCCTCAACGGGAACAAAACCTATAAAATCTTCCCGAAGCATACAACTTTTCGGATCTGTTAAAAAATCCACGTACCGAAGGCAAATGGAAAGCTGCTCAGTGCCTGTCCTCCCCTCTACAGCTTAAACGGGTGGAGGGACTTTCTTCAAACTTGGTACATATTATTTTTGGACTAAAATGCCCAGACCTTTTTTTTTGTTTTTAGGACCACTTTATCAACGGACCCAAAAACGGATCCAAAACGATTCCAAATCAGATCAAATTAGTAAGTATGCAAATTAAGCCAGAACCACGCCTGTCTCGTGTGTTGTGTTGTCGAGTCGTGTGTCGCTATCGCCACAATGTATTTCATATCCGAAGAACCATATTTGTCTCGTGTGTTGTGTTGCAGTATAGCTCATAAAATATATGGAATGACAGCGACACACGACTCCAGAACACAACACACGAGAATTCGAGTCAACTGTGGATCCGGCTTTAGAATCACCTCGAAGCCATTATTTTATGTGAGTGTATTGTGACATTGTGAGAGAGAGAGAGATTTTTCCAATTCGCCATACTCTGAGAACCGAAACCAAATGGAATCCAAAACGGTTCCAAAAAACATGAATGAATCGAGGCTTACCCAAATGTATTAAGGCTCTCCCAAACCAATGCGAAACATTCGTTTCGGCGAAGAAACATTCGCATGTCAAAATTTATTTACATGGTGATATATGAGAGTGCTCACACCAAAACGCGGCGGAGAAACATATTAATTAATTTTGACTGACGAATGTTTTTTCGCCGCAACGAATGTTTTGATTGGTTTGGGAGAGCCTTTAAAAAGAAACTTCCCTTTCTATTCGAAAAAAAAACCAAACAAACAAACAAACAGAGATTTTTTCATTTCAAAAATTTTTATTTATCATTCATAAAAGTTATCTAAATACTATTTTACACTAATAAACATAACATATTTCCACAATTATGCATATAATAAACGGTAAACTTGTATTTTTGATTGGAAATTTCTTAAAGTTTTCACAAGAAAAAAAAGATAAAAAAGCAATCATCTTCGCCGCGCTACCTACAAAAACTGGATTAAAAAAAAAAAGTGGTGGAAATTAAAACAAAATGACTGTTTGGGTACTTGGCCTTTTCTCCCTATTTCTCGGTGCATATGAAAAAAAAACTCGATTCTCCTTCTTCTTTTTACATGCCTACACAGAATCTTTGTTAATGTGTGTGAGCCCCTCATTTTTTTGGATTAAAGTTATTTCAAAGTGAACCAAGAAATTTGGGTCCGTGATTTAGCTTGAAGTGTAGTCTTCTCATATTAAATAAATACCTAAATAGTCTCTTGTTTTTAAAACATTAAACTTCACCTAGATATTCTCCTTATTTTTAAAGATTTTTTTTTCCAAAAAGCTTAAACTCTTTATATTTAATTTTAATTAAAAATTATTTCTTGGTGGGGGGGGCTTCAGCCCTTCAAGCCCTCCCTCCCTGGCTACGTGCCTGACCAGACCCTTTGGAAATGCTTTAATTTCAATGTTTTTTAATATATTTTTTTAACTAATATTAAACGAGATAATAAATTCCCTTCTGAAAACACATACAATTCAGTCTAGCAGCTGCCCGTGCGTCTTGGAAATTTTTGGGGTTACACTAAGTTGATCCTATTTGACTTCGTGCTCAGACAAGATTGAAAGTTTTCTGTAGGGTTAGGTTTTTCAAGTAATTGAATTTCTTGTAAGCACTTTAGAGGCCAGGGAACTATAATATATGGTTCCGAATCACGAAATTTACATAAAAATGGAATTCAATCAGAAGTAAATATTTTTGCATATTTTGCTTTAAATACATTTTAGCATATTTTTGCATATTTCTATAATAAATGCATATTTTCGAGCATATTTCTATTCAAATCCGAGCCAAAATGAGTGATCAGCAAGTGGAGTTTGTTTGCGAAAATCTTTCGAATTTAGTTGTATCAGGGAAATACGAATATTATTGCACACTTTTCTCGCAAGTGAATGTTTCTCTCCTCGCTTCTTTTAACGCATGACATATCGCATCTATTCTCACACTATTGTATGCGCAGTTTAAAGCTCGTTTATAAATTTGTTTATCTACATCAAAGCAAAACAAATTAAAATCTAAAACAAATGTGATTCATCGCACTTGTTGACCCAACAATGGGCTTTAAATGTTTAATTTCATCGTCATGCTTCACCTACCGTCTCATACTCATTTATTATATAAAATTATTTGTATATATGAATATCTAATGGTAATGATAACGACTATTTTGAGGGCATTAACAAAAACACATTACATACCTACTACTACACTTGTTGATGGTTTTATGAGAAATTAGAAAATAATTAAGACCAAGATAAACATTAAATTATTGAAATAATCTTGATTTTTTTTTTCAATTTCAAGTTTAAGCTAGGGAACCACATGCAATTCTGTCATTGCGATTAAAAACAAATTTGGTTTTTACAGACCATGAGCTCTTATAACATGTGTGATGTGTGATTCTTTTAAATGTAAACCTATGTATTTTTTTTGCGACTTATTATATTGGTGGGGTCATAATCGCTTTCTCGACTTCTTGTATCTTATAGGCTTGGCCCATACCTAGAACGTTCTTCCATGTAAAGCAGAAATTAGAAATTATTTGGCAATTTGTTACCTTGATGATTTTCTTGGCGTCAGCCATCCTCATTAGGAATTTAGGTACACAAAAAAATCATGAAAAGGTTTTAAAATTAAAGCTTTGGGCGCCATTTTGAAATGAATGTTAATTGATTTTAATTTAATAAGTAGCTCGCTCAAAATTAATAAATTAATAAAAATAAAATTCGCTCTGAATTTAAGATGGCGCCCAACGCAAATGAACCAGATTTCCGAAAAGTATAATTAAGACGCCTTAAAAATCCTCTAGACTAGAAATTGGGCAAACAAACATTTTAATTTTTTTTTCTGCTATACGTTGTCTACGAGAAAACTATTTCGATCAAGTGATAGAAATTTTCTCTAATCCTGTAGGAAATCGTTGAAAATAACAAAATCCTGTTTTTTTATTTTAATAATGTTTAATTTTACAATTTAAGACAGAAAAATATTCAAATTTTGTCGTGCTGATAACAAAACCAATCAACTTCAACTAAATGGTGTAGGCTTTAAATTCTCTCCTTAATTTTATTATATTCACCTCAGATGGTAAAAATAATATAAGAATTTAAAAGAATTATAATATCATCCGATGGTGAATAAGACTGCCCTCACTTGCGCATTGAAACAAAACAAAATAATGTGTGAGTCACATGGAAATAGTATTCCATATTTAGAACATACGAGACGTATTGTCTACAAAAACCAATGTACACTGTTTGGTTGTAAGAGTAAGAAGAAGAACATCCATTTATGAATGTAGTTCAAGGGGAACACAGAAGTCAATGGAAGTAAATTTAGCCAACACCTTTAAATCATCCGATACTTAATGTTTTTAGTTGGCATACAGCCGGAACAGAAATATGTGTCATTTAAAAATAAAAACTGACGTTAATAAACTTTCTTATAATGTAATAAGATAGTAATTATAAAATTGTTGCATAGGTAGTTAACACATAGTTAATAGTTTAATTGAATTTTCTGAGACTAATTTAAATTTAAATGGTGTGTCATATAATAATATTTAAAGTAGAATAATTTCATTCACTTTTCTTTCAATAAACAGTAAGCAATTTGGGTGGGATGAGGTTCATTGAAGCAGAATGATCTTAAATATAAGTTAAATAGGTACCGGGGTAAAAAGAAACCGGAAAAACCACAAGATAATTGTAAGAGATACGCATCTCTGTCGAATGACGTGGTCATTTTATCTAAGCGCGAATCAAAAATTAGCGGTAGATAGTGTTGTGCCTCCTCCATTTACCCACCGGGCAGGTTTTTATTAATAGGTTTTATTACCGGGATGTACCACTGTTGGACACCCTGTTAACCCAAATATCGGGTATAAATACCAAAACTTGGCATTAATAATTTAAGAACGAAAATAAAACATAAAAAAAAACATGATAAAAGGTTCATTCCATATATCAAAAATGTGAATGTCCTCACAACCCTACAACAAAAAATAAAAATCGTTTATTTTTGTGTTTCTTAATTTTCTCAAAAACGAGAAGACATTGAATCGTCTAGCATTAGACTAAGAATTTGTAGAGGAACTATTGAATAGCATAGGATACTAATCGGAGAACTTGCTCTTAATTACACAACATTTTGAAAAAAAGAATCAGTATAGGTACATAATTTTTAATTGTTTTTATATTTAGTTATGAAAGAAATTCTAGCAACAAAATATAAGCGTCACGTGCGTCGCACGTCAAATCAAATCAAATCAAATTCTGTTACGCAACTGAAAATTTCCGATAATGTCTTTAGAATCTTTTTATTTATACACCTAATAAAGCATCTTACTATTTCGTTCTACATATTCAAGTTGAAGTATTATGCAGTTTTTCAGTATGTCATGGTTATCAAAATACTTTAAAGTTTTTTTTTCGAGTTTCTTTGGATGCCTGCAGTTCCGCAAAGAAGCCTCGGAAGACATTGCGGGTTTTAAAAGTTTTGTTGAGAGATATGGTACATTCCATGAGGTCTAGTTCCAAAGATATTTTAATTCAAAGTCAATCCATTGTTTTCGACCCACAACGAAAAGTCTTTTTATGGCGATAACTTTCCAAAATATCCTCGTAAGAGTTTGCGGTTGACGTTGTTGAATAAAGAATTGACAGGCCTCTGCAGTTTTTTTCAAAATTTAACTGATTTTAACAATTTTTTTAAATTGATTGTTGGTTCTAAAAAGGAAAAAAAATCATAATGATGAATGTCTGTCTATTTCCCCTTGTTTAGGTAGGCAAATTTCTAAGAAAATTAGTCAAAATACAAATAAAATTTTTTAACCCTCTCTCGAACTTATGTATTTAAACAAAAAACTAAGTTCTTTTGGTGAATTGTTTTTGAAAAAATAATGTTCAACTCAATTTTTTTTTTTAAATTATACTTAAAGCAGCTACTATTTTAGTTTCTCGTGTTTCTTAAAACCAAGATGTAAAAATTTTTCTACTTTTGGTGATACATAAATGAAAATAACTAAAGCGTTTTGATGGTGTTTTATTTCTGCCTTTAATTGCGTATGTTGAAGTTCGTTTTGTTTTTTAACTCAACTTACTTACGAACTTCAAAAAATGGCATTTAAGGCATCATGACATGATGCTGTTTTGGCAAAATAATGCTTTCAGCAATCAACATATGTTGGAAATTTTTATTAAATGTGATTACTTTGCGATAAAACACTTTCGTTTTTGTAATCATGTTTTCTGTTTTTATATCAAACAGAAAATATGAAATATGCTGATAAGAGTACCAACGAAGCTTCTCGAAGAAGGCGTTTAATATTCAAAATAAAATTTGCAGCAGGAGCTATAGTCACTTAAGAAGGAATTGCGGGTCATAGACGGTGACTTGACAAGAACAAACAAACTTCCAGGAGGCGAAGGTTGGTCAGTCTGGAAATTCCAGGTAAGGGTGCTAATGAACGCATCTGATGTTTTCGATGTGGTGACCGGGGAAGTTCAGAGACCCGTCTTGTCCACGATTGGAACTGAGAGCATAGCAGAATCTGAAGCAAGACTAAAAAAGTTCAAAAAGTTATTGCGACTACAGTTGGTCAGCAACCTATGTCACACATTTATGCATTGTCATCCACGAGTCTACACCTTTTGCAACAACAATTTTATAGTCTTTCTCTCGACTCTTCAAAAGATTTGGCGTGTCATATTTCGAAAGTGGAAGAAGTGGCTCAGCGACTAAGAGAAGCTGGTGAAATGGTTTCCGAATCAATGATTGTTACCAAGATCTTGATGACACTTCCGGAACGCTACAACCATTTTTTTAGTGCGTGGGAGTCAACCGGTGATGAAAAGAAGACATTAGCGAATTTATCAGCCAGGC
The DNA here is from genome assembly GCA_949320155.1 of Melangyna quadrimaculata. Taxonomy (NCBI): domain Eukaryota; kingdom Metazoa; phylum Arthropoda; class Insecta; order Diptera; family Syrphidae; genus Melangyna; species Melangyna quadrimaculata. Next base: position 147,485,734 of record OX439483.1, on the reverse strand, counting down.
TCATGGTGGAAGAATCGAGGTTGCAAGTGCAAAATGATGTAAAGCAAGATGCAGAAGCTTTTGTAGCGAAAAAAGGGCGGACTAATGCATTTCGTCGGACTGAATTTGATAAGAAATACAAATGTTTTCTATGCCATGAAGAAGGACATTTCAAGAGGGATTGTCCATCCAGATATTCCAGTGACAATGAAGTAGCTGAAAGAGAAAAACGAACAGCGTTCAAAATGGGGTCATGATGCATCAATTGAATGGGAGCTCAAAATGGTTTTTAGACTCCGGAGCCAGTGAGCATATTGCAATTAATAAGGAGTGGTTCAAAAACTATAAGCAGCTGAAAAATCGAATAAGTGATAACCGTGTGGTTTATGCACAAGGAAAAGGTGATATAGACATTTTAGCGTATGCTGAAAATACTTGGTCTCCATGTGTAATAAAGGAATTTCTATTTGTGCCAAGTCTTCGTTTAAATCTTTTCTCACAAGGAACAGCTTCGGACAAAGGGCTGACGTTAAGATCCGACAAAAATTCATGCCAATTTTACTTGAAGAGTACTGTGGTTGAAGTGGGAGAAAGGCGTGGTAAAATTTTCTAGATGAAGTTTAGAGTCGAAAGCAATTACATGCCTCCGGAACGAACAACTGGCGACTTGAAATTTTGGCAGAAAAGAATGGAATATCAAAATACCCCTCAAATGGTAAAAAATGAAAACTCATTAGTCAAGAAAAATTGCGTTGGTGGTGTAAGCGATCTGGGGACACAACAAACACACGATGTTTTGAAAGAGGATGATTTCTCTGACAAGCAAATAAAATCAAGTAGTGATAAGAGCCAGGCTGTTTCTGTTTTTGGAAACTTTAAAACTGTTGAGCATCGTCATGATGATGAAATTTCCCAAGCTGGATCGGTTGCTGAAAAATATCAACATTACTTAAATGTATCTAATGCTTTTGCGGCTACAGGTTGTGAGCTGGAATCATTAGAATCAAACAATAGCCATGAATCTAATAAATGGCATGAGGTGACGGATGATAAAATTCACTCATTGAAAGACAATCAAATTAGGGATTTGACCGATGAAGAAGATAATGAAATAAATAAGCAACAACTTGAAAGATATCAAGACGGAAATCCAGTGTCAAACTTATGTGAAGAAAATGTTTTACTAAACAATTACCATCCAGAACGCGCTGAAGCTTCAAAAAGATGTATAAATAAAATTGGTTGGCAATTTGATGAACCTAGTCTTCATATACTCTAGACCAGTAAAGGGAATATTTATTTATACTGGGAAAGTAACTCAAGATTATGGTGATGTTGCAGCTTCAAAACCTACATCTGGATATATTTTTCATATTGCCTGGGCTTGCCAACGACAGCTAATTTTCTACAACAGTAATCAACTGCCAGAAAACTACTAAGAAGGCTAATTGGTATGGAAGTTACTAATTTAATAAAATTTGTTCCACCACATTTAATAAAAGTGGGAATGTTGGAAATATTTATTATATGTGATTACTTTGCAATAAATAAAATAATTTAAATTAGCAAAATTAAAATTTGCTGACAATTGGAGTATCATATTTTGGACCAGCGCGCGTCATAAATTTGTTTGGCTTTATGATGAAAAGTAAAAAGTTCCAACGAAAAACAGCCACCAACTCTATAAAAATGTTTGGATTTTTAAAATTTGAATGGCAATCGGTTGATTTTTGTTAGCTTTTTTTTCTACCGGAGGTGTTTTATAAAACCAAAGTTAAGTTCAAAAATTTTGAGTTTTTTTTTAAAGATGATGGAGCCAACAAGTGCAATTTAAAATTTAGATTTGTCAACACTGTAGGTACCAAACTAAATAACATATCAAAACAACCGTAGTTTTCGAAACCATTCGACTTGTTTTTTTTTTTTTTTTACTACTTATTAAAGGCATAGGGGCATATTCATAGTCATTTTAGACCTGGGTCTAACTTAAACATAGGTTTGGTTGAATTTTCGGACGTTGATTCTATTTTTTTAAGGTTATCGTTTCAAAATATTTGAAGCTATTTGTGTAGCATACCAAGTTAATTATCATATAAAAATATAAAACCAACAAATTGTAATTAAAATAGGTCTGTATTCATTGAGCCAAAATTGTCTTAAACTGTAGTTTAGTTAAACCTGGGTCTATCTGCGACTATGAATATGCCCCATAATCTTTATTTTGCCTGATTTTGCTTTCTGCACGTCTAAAAAAATTTAAATAATATTTTCAATGATGTTTTTCAATGTTGTTCACAACTGGTTTACATAAACTCTTAAGAATAATTAACAAAAAATTAATGGCCAAAAGCCTGAGAAAGATAAAGGTACCAACTAGTGTTGAAATAATTCTTTAAGAGATCATGCATATCGAACGACTTTTGCATTAGCTATCATTTAGAAACGAATGATTCAGTCGCTGAACTCGTTTTTGTGGCTGAAAGTTATAACGTGCCTAGACATATTATGAAGTATGGTAAAGCTTAGAGAAAATAATGATAGTGTAAACAAAAAAAAATCAATAAAACAGAAGTTTTTTTTTTAAATTTTTAAATTCAGTAAATCAGTGCCAACTAAGGTGTCCTACTTTGACCACAGCAATGATGCAAACATTGCTTGTTGCACTCAGTTAACATTATGTTTCTTGCCAAAACTATTTGACCGATTTGAATCAAATTTTCAAATTTTGTCTTATAATACTCTATGCTATTTGATTGCAAATTTTGAGCAGAATTGGACAATTTTTTACCTATTTTTTGAGCGCTTCAAAATTACTTAGTTTTTCAGAGTTTTTTTTTTACTCATGGTTAGATAGCAACTCAAATATAATATACATGAATTTTAAACTAATGTGGTCTTGTATAAAATTTTATAACAAACAAGAATATAGCGGATGGTTTTTTTCCTAGGTTGCGTATTTCCATGCTATAAAGGAAAATGTCGGAAGAAATGGGGTGATTTAAGCGATTTTTTCACTGTTGCATTTTTCCTGCAGCGAGCACAGGTTTTTCGAAGTTACACACTAAGCTACAGACTACTCTAACATGTCCCAACAACATATCAAAAATGCAGAAATACATCGCACTTTGCGAATTTATTGTCGAATTTGACTGGGCTAATTGTTTTATGGGGAATGTTTTATAAAAAAATAGGTCAAACTAATAACGAGAAATAGGAGAACAAGCTTAAACAAAATTTCAAAAAATTAATAAAATTAATTAATAAAATTATATAAAAGCCGTTTTCCAGGAACTTTGAATGCTCGAAACCGTTCTGTGACAGTAACCCTTTGCTTCTCTGTCCTAACGGACAGAATGTATTTTTGAGTTATTAAACTGGGTACATAGACCTTTTTGACTTTGACACCGAATTATTTTGAAGAAGTAAACAAATGCAATATTTTAAAGCATTCATTTATTTGAACTGAATTTCAATATAAATGTGTTTTACCGAGACCAGAAGACACAGACAAAATTTTTCCAGCAAACACATTTCTGTTAATACTGACAGTTTTTAATGAATATTGATCTAAAAACTGTTTGCAGCGAAACAGAACATGAGTTTAAGCTGACATTTCTTTATAAATTAGTTGAAGTAAATTTCGGTTTTATTATAAAAGTAAAAGTCAATTAGCAGGGGGCGGCACAAAAGTTAGGGAGTTAACCTTAATCCAACTCTGCCTTATAACAATGGAAACAATTTTTCATGGCAACCAAAAATGAGATGAGATTAAAGCATTTTTCAAGTTTTATTTTATTTGCACTTCAATTGCTACTTTTTTTATTTTTTTTTTTTTTATTTTTCAGACTTAAAACATTTATTCTCATGAAATAGAAAACTCGCTAAAACTTTTGTTTTGTGAATTGCTTAATTTTTTGTCTTAATTCCTACCTTACCTCTCTCTACCTTCAAGGATTCAAGATCTCCGAATGTCCCAAAGAATTTAATGGGGCCCATACACGACACAGACACGTCGCTGCAGACCAACACATTTTGTTGATGTGCACAAATCTGCGCAGACCGCCTGCGTCGTGTGTATCCATGTCGATTGTTTGCAGCGGCCGTCTGCGTGAATACAAAATTTTTGGAAAACACGCAAACATGTCGTTGGTCTGCAACGACATGTCTGTGTCGGGTATGCAGAACTGTGCACAGACGAGCGAGAAAATATGTGGAAAAACATGAATGTGGAAACAGAATTTATTATATAAAAATAAAAAAACATAGAAAACTTAAATATGTTAAATCAACAAAATTTAAAATAAATCTACGAAAACACCACTGAAGAAGTCGTGGATAACGACGAAACGTCGGGAAAAGATGAAATAGACTTGTTTTATTTGCATTAAAGAAAAAATTGACCAAAAAAGCCTACAAAAAATAACTTACAAATATAATTGAAAATAATTGGTCACATAAAAGTTCTCAAATAGTGAAAGAATTTTGTTTAAACAATTCCTTGCTCTAAATTCTTTTTTTTTTTGTCTTTGATTCATATTTTTTTTGTTTTTATTGGCAAATCAATGATAAAAGCAGCACAATCAGTATCCGGTATCCCCATTTTTCCCACCCGACGCCCACGACGACACGATACAAACTCATGTCTGTGCAGATTGTCTGCACCGTGTGTGGCGAAGACATGTTTGCACAGACTTAAGTTCTGCAGCGACGAGTCTGGGTCGTGTATGGGGGTATGGCCCTTTAAGTTAAACCAAAGATAGGGGTACATTTCTACTCAATTGATAGGAGCGTAAACGTTTATTTAAAACACTATTAAAATATTGTGTGAGTTATGAATGTACCTACCTAGCTAAAAATTACCTCACTCTTTATTCTGTCTGTCTGCCGCGCCAACCAACAACATATTTTTTTTGTTCAATTCTCTTAAGGTCACTCAGAGATAATAACATGATTACATTGTAGAATTTAGAATAAATGTACATACGAGTATGTAGGTTCTTTAGAAGCCAAGCAGGAAATCATTATTTTGGACACTTTACTTAATTATTTGTATGTATATTGTATATCTAAAATCCTACTTTACTTGGTATACACTTTAAAAAAAAATATACCGGGTCATCGTACAACGTACCTTCATAATGTCTTAGGTTCAAGCATAGAGTAAATAAAATTCTATCGTCTGTTTCTCTTTCTCTTGCATCAAGTCAAAAATAAAAAAAAATGAAAAAAAAACACGTGTTAAACACAACAACTGTGTATTGTTGTCATTTTAATTGCACGTGTAAATGCAATAGTACTACTAAACCAAACCGGATAGAAGCGTGTATTTTTGTTTCTGTTTCTTTTTTTTGATTTAAAAACAAAAATAACAACATTTTCTCATTAACATAATGGGAGACCTCTTCTGAACTGTAATGTGTAATGAGGAAAATAGTAGGTAGGTAATGTTGGAATGAATACAAAAAAAAACTTGTTAACTGTGTTTGTTTTATGGAACTTTCTTTATTTATTCATTCAGGTCTGCAAATATATAACTCTCGTTCTCGTATTTTTTTTGTATACTATTTGCTCAGGAGGATCGATCAATAACCTCTACGATGTAAGAGAATGCAACAAAAATAACCAGTAAGAAACCTACACCTATACTCTTTTTTTTAAAGAGAATTTATAACAATCCCGTGGGTCAATTCAGTTTATACTTTTAAAGTTGATTATAAATACAATAAGAAATTCTTTGGCCATGAGTGAGTGATAATGATGATGGTGACTGTCGTCGCCGTGGTGAATGTGACATGTGCTCCATGTGGTTTTTTTTAAGTGCAATTTTCGATCTAAAGGTCAATTGGAAATTTTTGAGTGGACAAATTATCAAGGGAGTGTTGGTATATTGCGTCATAATCATATGCCCGCCAATGTGTCTGTGAAGGCAAGAAATTCAATCCAAGGGGGAAGTTAGTAATAACCTTACTACTTTAAGATTAATTAACGGTGTTTTGAAAAACAAATTATATATTTCGTAATAGGTATACATATATGTACCAGTACCTATAATATCCCCGATGTATCGAAAAACGATTTTTTTGGGATTTTAAGAAAGCAATATCTCGAAACTGCTTTTTTAAAACAAAAATCAGATTCATTTTCAAGCAACCCAAAATTATTTGGGGGCGAGTTTTTGAGTGGTGTGTTAAACCTGAGAAATAGATTTGTCTACAGTCACGTCAATAAGCTGTTAAGGAGGAGGGCAAAAAGACTTAAAAAACACGAAAGATAACATATCGACGGTTAAAGTGCAGGACCTCAGAATCAGAAGTCGTTTTTGCACGTTTATTATACGCGCAGAAAAACAATCTAGTTTTCAACAAGGTACTAGAGAGTTTTACACAGATCCTGGAAAGGGCTAGAAAAGGTTGGCAAAGGGTAGAACAAGGGTCCTGGGTATTATGAACTCTTTTGGCTCGTCAGGCCAAAGAACTTATGTGACTTATGTGGGACTTGATCCCGCGATCTTCTGCTTGTCAGTTCAATGCGCTACCCACTGGGCTAATTGGCTACACAAAAATTGAATGTCGAAAGTGAATAAGTTTCATAATCGAATGTTTATAGTACCATATTGCATAACAAATACATACAGAATAGAACAGGATTGTATATGTATGTACTTGCTTTTTAGGTAGAACAACCCACCCTAGCACAGGTTTTTACAGATGTCTCACACCCATAGAAAAAACTGTAATATGAAAAAGAACACAAGAGAAAGACAGAAAAATGTGTCAAATGAAACTGAAATTGCATTGTGCTTATAAAATTTTAGTTTTTGGTGTTCAAGAGACATTGATGATGGGGTAGGTATCGAAACACGTTCAACAAGTTTTTATTAGGAAGGGCCACGAGTTTGAAAAGTTTGCATCGTCTTAATTTTTGATAGGTACAGAAATCCAGCAGAACTTGCCAAGTATCTTAAAAATGTTTCCCGCCTAGATTTTCCCTACTGAAAACTTAAAACTTGCCCAAATTAGTCAGAAAATTGGCATTTTTCCAGCTGGGCAGAAGTCAAAAAAAAAACTTCTAAGACAAGTATTGAAAATGGAATTCTAGAACGCGAGGTTTTGAATTTTAACTTTCCTGTAAAATGTTCAAAACAAAATTGTTACGCTGAATTTGCCAAAGGGTGGCTATGATTTTTCTGTAATTTTATTTAATAATATTTTTTTTTGAAATTTATAGACAAACGCGGATCTGCACTTTAACCATCAATATACAAAACGTCAATCCAGAGTTAACGCACCAAATTTGGTGGACCAAACATTCGTAAGCTATAGCGACTCAAAAAAAAAAATTTTCTTTGAATATTGAATTCATAAAAAAACCTACATATAAGGATAATTAGGGTAGAGTTGCCAGTAGCCGGCCCCTTAACGAAATTTTCCGACAAAACTTATGATTAAGCGTTGAATTTTTAACTTTTTGATATTGTTTTATTTACCAAATAGTTCATTAGAGATTTCTTAAGAGTTATACAAAAATAAAACAATAATATTTTAACGTAAAACAATATATTTCATTGTTTTTCTGAAAAATACTCACATTTTCCTGTTTTCGGCCCCTTGGATCCTGATTCCGGCCTTTGTGTTTCCTATTCTCAGCCCCCTCAGTAAAAGGGCTATACTTACGAATTCAACTATTTCATTTTTTTTTCCTTATAACAAAACAACATACCTACCTACTTTCGTTTTTAGTTATATTAGAAAAACAAGTGTTAAACATAAAAAAAAAATTTTATGAGTTTCTTGTCTCCAAGTTGTGTTCATTATAAATGTTTAATCTTAAAATAAATTTCAAATTAATAAATTAAATTCAAAATTCAAATTATTTTTCTAAATTTAATTTAAATTTAAATTTTTATTTTATAGGTACATAGGTATATTAAAACTTAATATCCCGATAGCCCAAGGATGGGGTAGCACTCCGAAACACGTCGCATAGTTATATTTAAAATCAAAAGTTGTGATATGAAGTTTTAATATATAAAATTAAAATAAAAATTAAAATAAAAATTAAAATAAATTAGGAAATGATTTTGGGGTATATTCTAAGAACAAAATCGTTGTACAGTAATGGTCTATCTCTAATTGCTACATCTTTTATCGGTGATTTAAGAAAAGGCTTAGCCATGATAACAAAAATTTCTCTGTTAATACTAATGATAGAAACTTGGTTTAGGCTTTTATTTGTAAAGGAAATACCAGCCTTTGTAATTACGTTTAAATAAATTTGATTTCGTTTTTTGAGTCTTCAGATATCCTGGGGTGGAATCGGCTAAGGTGATAAGTGAATATCAATGGTGGTGATCGTCGTTTTGAAGATAGCTGTCTCTATCACATCTTAAGGAAAAAATAGAGACAGCAATCGTCAAAACGACGATCACCACCATTGATAATCACCTATCACCTTAGCCGATTCCACCCCTGTTTGTAGCCTGTACCATTTTTCTTTTTGACTTTAAGGTCAATTTTATCCAGAAAATAGGCTCTTTCTTTTTTAGCTCAGAAAAGAGTTCTGAACAGAGTCCGAGCATATAGAGAATGCTCTGAACATCATCTGAACTAAGCGTGTTCTGACTTCTGAGCGCTCAGAATGTCAGAATTATTTTCGAAACACACCTGAACACTTAGCTGTCACTATTTTATCTTACTAAAGAAATTAAAAGGACAGTCATGTTTCTCGTCCAGTTCAAGCCTCCTGAAATAAGACCAAGCCTTAACAAAATTTTGCTCTTTCTGAGGATTAAGTACCTACTAACTGACTGCTTAACTGACTATTGAAAAATTGTCCCTTAGGCCTAATTTATTCAATCCCCATTAAATTTAAACCCATCATTAAAAAAATGGATTGTTTAAAATTTTCATACAAATTTGATTAATTTCCCATTTTGTATAGCAAATTTAAATTTAATGTAGAGTGAATAAGTAAGGACATAATTTATAATAAAATAAATTAAATATATAATAAAATAATAATATAATCCTTTTGTTTTTAAAGGGGCCGAAATAAGGAGACAGACAAAAAATAATGTTTCATATCTTCGGCCGGGGTGGCCGAATATAAGCAACAGAAGTTTTTTGTGTGTCCTATTGCCGGCCCGCTTAAAAAACTCGTAAAAATTACTTTTTTTCGCTTTTTGAAGTAGATTTGACTAAAATACAACATAATAAAACAATATAAATGCATAAAAGACATTTACTTCCAAAAATACAAACGCTTATTTTGGAACAATGTCCAACTAACGTTTTTGACAACAAAACTTAATAAAATCGTGTGCCGGCGAGATCGCACAACTACAGATGTAAAAACTGAGCTAAAAAGTTGTATAATGGAACGAAAAAAGTTGCAATTAGTAGAAAAGAGATGACAGACCCTTTAAAAACTCTAACCACAGAAGTATCACTACTATTTCACTAATTACGAGCCATTTTATGGTAGGCGGCCGGCTACTGGAGACGGCCGGAAATAGGCAACTCTACCCTATATGTTAAATTAGTATCTATAGATTGACATAATTAGAGGAAATTCATTCGCAACATTGCATGCCAGACTATTTTAAAAATGATTTGCACATAGTTTTTTTTGCACATCTTAAGAGAAAAAACAAGAAAACATTTCATTTGGATGATCTTGTACTAGGTATACAGCCATATAAAGTACTTTCTTACCTACACCATACAAATTGTTATTGTTGCATTTAAACACTACTTCACAATCCGTTATGGTGGTTTTAAAGAAACAAGTTAAAAACAAAAAAATAACAACGAAAAAAGAAATGTAGATACATAAGAAACTTGGCAATCTTTGAACCGCTTTCACATTTTCAATGGAGATAGGTATAGGTAAATAAATATATTTAAATTGTGGTAGGTCTCTTAGATTATGATATATTATTTACCTATTTTTAGTTCGATAGTAAAACTTAGCAAATTAAACAAAAACAAAAGTATAAGACAATATCGTTTTTATGTAAACAATGACTCAAATATTATGATTGTTTTTTAAGAAATCTTTTTTTTTTACCAAAAACCACCTATAAAGATCAGTGAACTTTTCCTGTAAAGCTATACAAAGTTAATAAAAAAAAATACTGATACCTTTCAGATAAAGCTCACGGTTACCAGACCACTAATAATAATTGTTTTTTAATAAGATTCTCGGTGAACTATTTTTCTAATACACATTAAAAGCTAATTCTGATATTTTTTCGGGGCGCGAGTCCCAGCTGGAAAAATGCCAAGTTGCTGTCTTGTTTGGGCAAGGCCATAGTAAGTTTGTTAGTAGGGAAAATCTAGACGAGGAAAACTTGCTGATACTTGACAAGCCTTTGCTGAATTTCAGTACTAAAAATTTAGACGAGGGAAACTTTTCAAACACCTACCTAGTAAAAACTTGTTGAACATGTTTCGGTACCCCATCAAGAATGTCTCTTGTTCACCAAAAATACAAATTTTATAAGCACCATGCAATTTCAGTATCAAACGACACTTTTTCTCTCTTTCCTTTGTCTTCTTTTTACGTTTTTTACGTTGTCTTATTAAAATATTTCATTGACCCAACGAAAATTCGTTGTTTGATTAACGGCTTCATTAAAGAACGCATGACTAATAGTTGAGATAACGAATCCCAACATCGGCTGAATTGTAACTAAAAATTCGTTGAAACAATGACGTTTTTCGTTGTATGTATTTACGTAAGAATTTGGTTCAGTGTGGTATGAAACATTACAATATGAACACTTATTTACTTTCGACATTTAATTTTTGTATAGCGAGTTAGTCCAGTGCAGTCGTTAGCGCATTGGTCTGACAAGCAGAAGAACGCCACATAAGAAAACTTTTTTTGTTTTGCCTACCAAAATGTGTGCCTTAGTATTAGGCATTAATTAGATTAAGAATTGAAACCACATTTTACTATTTTGAAACAAAAAATCAATTCACATTTATTATCATAAAAAATTGACAGAAATAATTTGAGTTAAATGAAATAAAAGAACAGAATTCTTATTAGTATTGCCGTTCTCTTTTAATAATTTGTTCAAATTATTTATTTTTAATTTCAAGTATTTTGTTTAAAGTTTTAGAAAAATAAATCAAATGAAAAAAAAAAAAAAAAAATTGGCTATTAAAATGTTTCAAAATTTTGGTTGGAACTTGCATTGTGGATAGAACAATCTTTTCTTCTTCAACTAGGGAAAGTATTCGATATTCTCCTTTAAATCATCTCCGACTTTCCTAAGCACTCGTGCTGTGTTATGAAGTGATAAGGGAAGTAATATAACCCTTTTGATTAAATGTAAATTAACTTAAAATAATAAAAGCCGTGTATAGCAACTCAGCAAACAATTTACACGCAAAACAATAACAAACAAAATTATTTTAAAGAACTTTGTTTCTGTTTTTTGTGTAAAACTTTCGCTGACTTGGTAAACACTCTCTAGAAAAAAACGGCTAATATAAAAAAGTAAGGCCACTTCTGTGCCAACATATTATAAACAAAACCAAAGTTTACTTTAAGATAACTTGCGTGAAGCAAATTGTAAATAATAACTATTGTTCAATAAAAAAATTGTTAAAATCCCCGTCAGTACGCGCAAAATATTAAAAAAAGAATAACCTATTCTGTTAAGTTTTCACTGTAAAACTGACTCTTAATGTTCGCGAAAATAATACTTTAAAATAACATATTTTATAGAACTTTTGAAACAAAATTTGGAAAATTCAAATTTTCATTTTAAAGTGCGGGTGACTAAAGTTTTCAAAAACAAGTTTCGCTAAATTCAAGCTCTGCTTTAAAAAGTTAAGCTCTAATTATCTATTAGAAATTTATGCGATTTTCTAAATATTTTTTTTTAATAATAGGACAAGAGAATTGAATTTTTCATAATTATTTTTTTCTCGAAAAAATACTAGGTTTTTAAAATTCTCTTGAATTTTTTTTTTTTAAATTAAAAAAAAAAGAATAACAAATTGAACTTAAATTTCGAAAAACAATCAAAAGTCTAATTAATTTAAATAATCAAATTTTTAAAATTAATTTTAGTAATTTTCAAAGGTCCGGCGAATTTGTATGTCAATGTTTGAAGGAGAAGATATACAAAATCATTAAAACTTAATACAAGCTTATAAAGCCTCCTTAAGTTGGTCATAATAAATCTGTGGGCTTAAAACCATGATGACGATGAACGACCGACGCTCTTTCAACAGATTTTAACTTACTTTCTAGAAAGAAATATAAAAACCTCTACCCACTCAGAAATCACTACAAAGTTCGTTGAAAAAAATTCAATCGCGTTTGCTAAAATAAAGAATCTAAAAAATACTATGAATTAAATATTTTAACCAACTAATTTAGGTGGATTAACTGAGCTCAACATTATTCAAGATTAACTGAGTTTGACTAGGATTCAAGATTAACTGAGTTTGATTGATGAATCTGATTGCTAAATTTTTATTTTCTATGCAAAATGTTTCTTTTTTCACAGATAAAATGCATTTAGTTCAAATCCGAAGATTTAATGTGCAGATTAATATTTTAATTCACCAATTTCGATTTAGCTAGAGTGTATGAGGAATGGCTGTTATGTAATACTTGAACTCTGGTTGAACCTCCGTTGATCCACCGTAATCGGTGGGTTAAAATCTTGATCACCCGTTCAAATCGTTTGTACAACTGACCATTTTAGTTCCTTTTGAATTCAAGAGTTATGAAATAAAAATTTTCAAGTTTTGGTCAAATTTCAACTTGGTTCGTTTTTTGGTTTGAGAATTTTATTAAAAAATAATTTATTTGTGAGTGGCAACCTTACTCTTCTCCATAAATTTCCATCAAAGACAAGAAGTTTCACAATAAAGAGGTAAATCTTCCGCATCACAGAAACCACCAGTCCACAACCTACTTACATTGCAGTTGTTCTTTTTTTCTTCTATCAAAAGAGAAATGGCAAATCTCACTTTTTACTCATTTTTGCACTCAAACTTATTTTTTTTTGAAGCTTATTTTATACTACCTGGTTTTTTATTTAGGAAAACAAGTTTTTTGGCATGATATTGAAATTTTCATAAACCATGTAAATCAAAACAAAAGAAAAACTCAAAATCAAGGAGTTCGTTTTTTTTTTATTTTAATTAAACCAGAAATTAGATCACTAGATTTGAGCAGAATTTATATAGAGAAAACGCATTTAAAATTATCTCACACATTACACACCCCCTCGAAATTGGCGAATCCAAAAATAGTTTTTTTCTGTTTGAAGAGTTTGCACAAAAAAAAAAGAAACCATCGATGACGAGGACAACACTCTTGCGGGGTTGGGGTGCGGGCGAGACGTTGCGGATGTTTGTTACCACTTTGTTTTACACTCAAATAGCACACACAGTGTTTTCCCCGCGCAATTTTGTTGTTTTGTTTCTTTTTCACATTTTCCACAAAAAAAAAAAATAATGAAATAAAACAAACAACCCAGCCAGAGCCAACCAACCAACAACGATCAAGCGATCGTATGATCTTTGAAGAATGCTCCCACAAAACACACGTCAGAGATTTCAAATGCAAGGCCAACAAATGGGGTGTATAGAGTAAGAAAAGGGAAAGGGGAGGTTAGAAAACGGTAAATAACTTAGCACATGGAAGCCACGGCGGAAATTTATTTTACTTAGGCGGATAGAACGTAATAATGCTTTTTCTTTATTTACCTTTTTTTAAAAAGGACACAATAGTTAGATTGTAGCTTCTCACTCAAATTATTGATAATTTTTTTAATTTTATTAATAACTCAAAAATAATTACAGTTAATTATTATTATTTTTATATTTTTGTTGAAGAAAAACATAAACCGTTTTAAATTTTACCGAACCGGATTGCATCAATGTCCATTAATGACTGTCGCCGCCGAAGTGCCGTTCTTTCTAACCGCGCTCCACGAGTAATAAACACTCAAAACTTGAGTGGAGTCTTTTTTTAAGTTGTTGTTGGAACTTGGAAGAACTTTAAACAATTTTAATCTCTTTCGGTGGCGCTTTCTTTACAATTTTATTATTTCTCTTTAGAAATATGAGGTCGCTGTCGCTGTTTTATCAGTTGGGTTGGTTTTTTGTTGTTGTCGGCGTGTCGCGCCAATGACATGATCATTGATCATCGTCGATCGAGAGTGGAATAATATTGTGTTTGAGTGAGTTTATCGCAGTAGGTCTAGTTTCGTATCAGTTGTTGGTGTAGTATAGATGGTGTGGTATGGTAAATGAATTCACTGATAATGATGAGAGAATTTTATTTTCATCGATTTTTTTTTTGTCTTCTTGTTTGGCTTTAGATAAGATCTTGCACTTGATCTTAGAATTGAGACAGAATATCCTTGGTTGTCAGGCAAAAGTCACTTAACATATAAATACGAAGAGTTGGACGGGTACGTCTATAAAAAGTATACATTTTTCAATTTAATTCAAGATAAGAAAACGAAAAAACTCGAAGATTATTTGAACTATTTACATTTGCTCGTATATTAGTTTTCTGTGACAACAATTTTTGTTTGAAGGTTTTATATTTTTGTTTTCTGATTTAAAAATAACATGTCTCTCTCTCTGCTCTATAACAAAAAAAATAATAATATTTTTGTTGAATGTCTAGCTCTAGATAAATAATTTACTGTTTTGAACTTTAGATAGGTACCTACTTGTGTTATTTTTTGTTTGTTTTATTTTTAAAGAACATCTTAGTTTTCTTTATGCTTTCGAAAAAATAAATTAGGTAGGTAGTTTTTGAATTAATTCAAAAGTGTCATTCATCTCGGTTGATTGCATTCAACAGGTTTCATTAAATTAATTATAAATTTATTGTTTGTAAAGTTAATACCTACCTACATACGAAAATTGCGCAACATGTGTAATTTTGTTGTACCTATGAACATGCATAAATAAAATTCCTTAATAATAAGACTGCCAAAATTCAGTAAATTGTCTTTTGACAAAAGACTTTCTTAAAAACTTTCAGCTCAGCACACGTCCCTGGCTTAAAAAAAAAATATAACAGCCAGGCTTAAGTTCGCTAGCGTTTATTAATCAAAATTGTTATTATTTTGGAAAAATATTCTGATGTAATGTGCCTAAGCCTTGGACTACGAAGAACATTTTTGCAATATAATAACAATTTTTTATTCATATAATCTAGCCTGTCTGTAATATTTCTTTTAAACCAGGGACTTGTGCTGAGCTATGCAATCTATCAAATCCTTGTCTTTGAGTGTTTTTTGATAGTTCTGCTGCTTACTGCTATGCAGAGGCGTATTGACCCTAGGGCTAAAAGGGCTACAGCCCGGGGCGGTAAGGCTTGTGCCGCCCCTAGTAACTGGCCAATTTATAATATTTCTTTGAAGCGATTGAACTTTCAAAACATACAAGCAAAAGGGCCCAAGCCGCCCCTTTAGCAATTGCCCAATTTATAATATTTTTTTTGAAACGCTTGAACTTTCAAAAAATACAAGCAAAAGGGCGCAAGCCGTCCCTAACAACTGTCCAATTTATAATATTTTTTTGAAGCGATTGAACTACCAAAACATTTAAGCAGAAGGACGCAAGCCGTCCCTAGCAATTGGCCAAATAATAATATTTTTTTGAAGCGATTGAACTTTCAAAACATACAAGCGAAAGAGGGCAAGCCGCCCCTAACAAAAAATACAAAGTTTTAAAAAAATGCGATTTTTGAGTTTTTCAAGCATAATAATTTTTCCAGTGCCATGAGTGTCACTGTAACATGTCACTCACATTTTTTTAACCATTTATTATTCTTATTTTTTATAAACGATTTTTTATAATGAAAATTCATAGTAAAAATATTTACATCAGACATGTACCCATTCTTTGGAAATAATTCCAATGAAACGAAAACATTATCAAAAAATGAGTCTGGGGTCAACCCACACTAGTAACTTCCCATTGGTGCAGTTGAAAACCATATACATATGCAATGTTCATAATATGTTGTGGGTGGTAGAGTATTTATTATATTATTATATATTTTATAGTGTAATAACTTTTAGTTTTTGCATAATACACCGAGAGCTGTCAGCAGATTTTGGTCGTGAAAGCAAACCAAAAGATTTTAATAGTTTAGGTAGTCCTGGTAAAGGTGATAATGAGTACGTTTGTCTGCCAGCATGTAGTGGCCCCGTTACCACGTAAAAGTTCATCAAAAGTACAACTTTTCTGAAAATTGAAATCGGGTGGGAAACTATTTCAAATATAATACAACTTGACGCCATTAACTAACTCCCTGATTACAAAAATGGTTTCGACAGACGTCTAAGTAGTCCCAAAACCCAGACAGACGTCCCCGAAAACTCGATTTTTTTTGGTGTTTTTAGGCTTTTGGGAAACCACCTAAAATGGATCACACCTTTTAGCCATGGACTCCCTGAGTGTGAATATGTAGGTGACAGACGTCTAAGTGGCCCCGAAACCCCCGACAGACGTCCCTGAAAATGCGTTTTTGGGCGTTTTTTGTCAAAAAGGAAACCACTTGAAATGTATCACAAACGAAAGGTCTTGACCCCCTGAGTGCGAATATGTACATGACAGACGTCTAAGTGGACCCAAAATCCCCGACAGACACGATTAAAGTCGCGGATTTTTTATTGAAATTTTTAGATAATTGATGTATGCCACCAAAATGTATCGCAATCGGAAACTAGAGTACTAATGTATAAAAACAAATAGTTTTTAGTGTCACCCAACAGCTGGAAAGGCGCGAAATAAATCGCGGATTTTTTATTTTATTTTTTTAGTAATATGATTTTGAGGGAAACCACTTGAAATGTATCCCAATCAAAAGGTCTTGACCCAAAAAAAAATAAAATATAAGTGACAAACGTTTGAGTAGCCCCAAACAACTGACAGCCACGAAATAATTTGCGGATGTTATTATACTTTTTTAAATTGTATATTAGTGGTAGCTTTTTCAAATGTTTACCAATTAAAAGGTTCTGACTCAAGAAAGTGATTTTATAAGTTACAGGCGTTTGAGTTACGTCAAACTGCTGAAAAGCGCGATAAAAGTCGCGGATGTAATTACTAGTTTATCAAAAAGATTAAAGATACAAGTATCTTGAAACGCATCTCAATTTAAAGGGCTTGACTCCCTGAGTTGCAAAATGTAAATAATTCAAATTAAATGGTACCTACCTAATTAAAAGGTTTTGACTAGCTGAAAAAGAATATTTTGAAGGAAACACGTTTTGAACACACCAAACCATTCAAATAAGCGATATAATTGGCTTATATCACCCATCCAACTATACACGTAGGTGACAAAATTTAGTGTTGCTAGGGGCGTTCTCTTATAACAACGTAAGTTTTCTTATTAAAAAAAAGTGCAATTAAAGTAATGGAATCGTAACAAACAAACACAAAATAGAGTTGAGACCTTGCATAGGAGGCCCAAGGTCTTAGTTGTCTTTTGTCTTTGATTCTCCCTTTGATAACCTATGGTGAAATCGTATGTAGTGACCTGGACTCTCTATCTTAACGGAAATTACTAGTTGCTTTTAATGACGCCGCTCGATATGTCTATGGACTTCGAAGACATAATCATGTATCTGATTATGTCAAGAATCTCCGGGGTTGCACTTTGCAGCAATACTCCAATGCAAGAAACTGTCTGTTATTACATAAACTAATTCAAATTAAGGCTCCGCCTTATTTGTACACCAGACTATCATTCAATAGATCTGCTAGAACCATCAATATTTCCCCTCAACAATTATTTAAATTCGTCCCTTTTATTCTTCATACGTGCTGTCGGACTCTGGAATTCACTCCCACCCTTAATCAAATTAATAGCCAACTTCAAAAAATTTAAGTTAATTTTTCTCCAATTCATGTTAACTTACCATTAGTCTAAGTACTATAAAAGATGTAATCTTAGTGTACAAACCAATATTGTTGTCAATAAAATGAAATGAAATGAAATGAAATGAAGGCCACATGTTGGACTTTATAAATTAATTGAAGTTTTGGCTAGTGAGTCAATTCAAGTCAGTTGTGTTGTTCAAAAAATTCAGGTTGGCCAAGAAACTAAGGTAAAAGGGAGTATTTAGAAAAGAAAAGCAAATCTTAAAAATACTGGACAAAAAGAAGAAAAAAGTTATGTAAGCTAACTTAAGAGTCTTGCATATAATTCCAGTTTATAGAAGTTATTTCTTTATTATAGTTATATTATTATAGTTATATATATATAATATTTCATACACAAAGAGGACCATAACTTTTCATGAGAGTGGTATTGTTTTGGTTTTGGTGTCACTAGATTCAGCATTGAAAACTACCTCTAAGTCATGTGTCACATGTTATTATTGTGCTAAATTAAATTTTTCCTTTTCATGCACCGCCAAAAAATATTTTTATATACATACTCTTTTGATTCTTCATTCTTATGGTAAAAGTAACGTTTTCACCAAATTTCATGAGGGTAGGAATTTTTTCATTTTTCGAACGATTTTGTGTAGGTACTATTTTACCTGTACTATATTAGTATAGATTACTACTTATCAGATAAAAGCTTCAAACAACGTTAAAATAAAAATACAAAAAATTCTTAAAAACTGTTTGTCGAAAACGACTAAGTAGTTCTAAAAATAGCCTATAATTTCGACAGTTCCTTCCTGATCTTCAAAAATGAGGTGTCAAATCAATGATATTCATATACATACCTACCTATACAGGGTGTCCGGTAATTCGGGTGTCATACTTTGGGATGTGATTCTTGGTCATATTCTTAGAAAAAAAATTGTTCTACTACAGTAGAGTCTGATTTTCAATTTGACATCAATTTTTGACGATTTAAATAAAGGCTAACTTTGGTGTACCCTGAAGGTCAATTCATGTTAAGGTCAATTTCTCTTTCGGTAGTAATGGTAGGGACCTCATTTTTGACTTTTTTTTAGTAAAAATACTAGCCTTTAAAACTGCGTTTAATTTAAGCTGCTATGTTTTTAGGGTTGCCAGATATTCAATTTTAAATGGTTTTCAATTTTTCTTGCCCGAACGAAATTTTGATTTTGAGGTCAAATTAAAAAAAAAAGCGTAATAAACATAAAGATTCCTTATTTTTACCTGATAAACCAAACAATAATAAAAAAAAACTCATTATTAAGTGCACCCAACAGCCCATACAGTTTATGATACTTGGGAATAAAACAGTTTAAATTAAAAAAAAAAATATTTTTTTCCTTCAGGTGTAAGTAAAGGGTTTGAATAAAAAAATTATTTGTGAAGTTTTAAGTAATTTTTGATTTTATGTACACACAAATACAGTTATAATAAGTGCTCAAAGTACCCTCGTGCGTTTTGATTGCATGTTAGAGCCCGTTTTTGGTTTTCAATTTGAATGCTTATTCTCGATAACTCTTGCCTTACTTTTAGTGGTCCTCCGGAAAAACATTGTTCTAATTCAGTTAAAGTTGTTATTTCAGATGACTTAACGATTTCTTTCATTCGCCTTCATACATAAAATTCCATTACAGTGAGATCGGGAGACCTTGCAGGCCACTGAATTGGTCCATTTCTGCCTATCCTTAACTTCACGCCACCATAGGAAATATGATGAATCTGGTTGAAGCAGTGGAACATCCTCTGATAGGTCTTGTAGATTACTTTGTAAAAACTCCAGATAGTTAGTAGAATCAAGTCGCGGTGGTAATTTGAAAGGCCTGATTAATTTCCAATTAAACCTGCCCACATATTGACAATGAACCTGTGCTGAAATGATCTTTGCCGCCTTGAATATGGATTGCTTGAATTCCATGTATGGAGATTATGGAAATTCGTAATACTATCACTTGTGAATTGAGATTTGTCTGTCCAAAGAATTCTGTTTATAAACTGGTTTTTATCCAAGAGGTTTTCTCTTGCAACCAGTTACAAATTTCGAGTCTATTTTCAAAAAACGCTCTTATCCAACTGTAATCGTATCGAATGAATTTGTTTTTCTATTCTTTTATACCATTTATTTAGTTAATTTACCCATTAAACATTCATATCCCAAATTTAACTCTACCTGAGAAGAGGTGAGGTAATTAGGGTTTTGACAGCAAGTCACTTAAGGTACACTTATTAATGAGTTTTTTTTTATTATTGTTTTGATCAAGGCAAAAATAAGAAAACTTTATGTTTATTACGCACATTTTGAAAAAAATTGACCTCAAGTCAAAATTTTGCTAGGGCAAAAAAAATTGAACATCATTTAAAATTGAATATCTGACAACGTTAAGAACATAGCAGCTCATTTAAAATGCAGTTTTAAAGGCTAGTATTTTTAATAAAAAAAAAGTCTAAAATGAGATCCCTACCATTACTACCCACAGAGAAATTGACCTTAACAAGGGTCAGAGTATACCAAAGTTAGCCTTTTTTTAAATCGTCAAAAAGTGATGTCAAAGTTGAACATCAGACTTTACTCTGAGACAATTTTTTTCTTAGAATATGACCAAGAATCACATCCCAAAGTATGGCACACGAATTACCGGACACCCTGTAAATCTTAAAAATTATTAAATTAAGTTACCAAAAAATTACAAAAACAAAAAAAAAAATTAATTTTGTTCGCAACCAAGGTAAACTGTTGCACATCATTGGCGATTACTCCAGTTGCTCGCTTTTATTTTTAATATGCGAATAATTCAAAGAACCCTTTATTATTAAAGCATTGAGTTGTGTAGTAGCTTTTAACCGCAAGATCAAGTTCGTGCGATACTATCGGTACATTTTAATTATTTTGTAAACTCATCTGATTTTAATTAAATCAATAATTTTGTATAGCGTGACAAAAAATGAATAACTATATGTCGTTACTTTATTTACATCATAAATGAACGTATTTAAATGATTTAATGAAGTTTATTCAATTTAAATACAACGTGACCTATGGACTCTTTTAATATCACTGCTTGTGCAATCAAATGAAAATTAGACAATTTTTTTGTCTAAGTAAAAAGCACTTTGACATGCGCGTTTTTCTCGCATGCCATCGCCCCATCAGTACACTGACACTTGCAGTCTCATTGTTAATTGATAAGATTTTTATTTCAATAACAAAGCGAGAATCTACTTATACCTTAACAACAATTTATTCTTCTATACAAAAATTCATACAAATCGATTGAATAATTGAAATGTTTGCAATGCATTTTGTGTAATGCAATAGTGTTTTCTTTTTTTTTTTTTGTTAATAATGTGGGCAGTTGTTGTATTATTTTATTACAAATCAAAAACATTCTCTCTTTAATATACGAGTATAAATGTAATGTACTCTTTAATTTGCTAGTGTCAAACTGACAAATTGGTGACTTGGTAATGGAGAGCTGAAAGGTACCTATTATAATGTTGTTTTTTTTTTTTCAATTAAGGTCTTGTTGCCAATTCAGTTAGATAATATTGATGGTCTAGTAAAAGTTTTAATTATTTATTTAAAAGCATGAAATTTAAGAAAGAATTGATTTTAATTAAATCGTCAGTTAAATTAATTGTTATAATAATAATAAAACACTCTCACAAAATATTGAGAAACATTTCGAAATGGCCCCAAGCTCTACTCTTTATCGTATTTTATCAGATTAAGTGCACGTGGCGTTTAAACTTAATCTTTGTTCCCAAAGTGTATTTATTTATGTTATAAGCCTTCCGAGTAGGTACGCATTGATTGTATGAGACCTTATCTTAAATACTGTGTCGGTTAAATGTCTCAGCTTTTCGACGTGGCATTTTCTTTCTTTCTTAAATTCCAGCATTGCTTATCAACTGCTTCCTTATAAACGATTAAAAAGCATGATTATTTACAGTTGATAAACATTTTTTTTTTTTTTGAAATTTATATGAATGCATTGTGCACATTTATAGCAAAAGAATCTGATAATGTTCACCCGCAATTATATATTGTAAATCAATACATATTCTAAAATGTAAATTATCTTTGTAACCAATGTAATGTTAATAACATGCATCCATCATGCATGACTATCAAGTTATTGTGTAAATGTAGAAGAATGCTAAAGCGGTTTTTTTTTCTTGAATATTTTGAACTATTATTAAAATAAACGTTTTTAAAAGTAAAACTAGGACACAGTAGTTATTTATGCATAAGGTACCTAATTAATATGTTTAAACATTTTACAAAAGACAGCTAGTGAAGCTTTAAAATTATTAAAGTTGGAATGTTTTAGTTGCACATAGAACAATGATCCCAACTAGAATTTAATATTTGTTATGTGATTGATAATAATAATTCATGAAAAGTGAATGCACACAGTGTGTCAAGATAGACAACATAAAGAAGCTAAAATTGAAGCTGGAATAGAAATCTCTTGTATTTATTTGCGTTATAATAATGTGCTAAGTTAAGGAATATTTTGGAAATTTTTGAATTTCTTTCGTCCGCTTTCAAAGTGATCATTATAATAAAAAAATGTTGTTTGCAAAATTTCATTGAAATAGGTTAACGTTAGTTCCACCGAGCAGTTGAAATTTCCATACAAAATTTAGGTAGGTATGATAGGTATATTCAAAATCCTTAACTCAAAAATTGGGTATAAGCGTAGAAAGTGTGTAAATATCACAAGACCTGGGGCCTGTACCATAAAACTACAAGTTTACAATTCTACAATAATTTGTTAACAATCCAGATTTTACAAGTTACAATCAATTCTGTACCACAAAGAAAATTGTAAAACCTGCTAAAATATTCCAATTTCCCTTTTTTCTACAATTCATTTGTACAAGTAAGTTGTCACAACATGACGATTTGCACTTGCATTCTTGTACAAGTCTTGTACAAGAAGCGATTTTTAACAAAAAGGTATTAATTGTGAACCACAAAGCTACAAGTAAACTTCTATGTTTACAAGGGAAAAAGCGTGCTGTAACAAGTGGGAAATTTGAAATTTTTCCGATTCTGTACCACAAAGCTACAAGTGCTTGTAAAACTTTACAATTCATTGTAAAATAGTTTGAAAAATTCTACCTACGAATTGAAAATTGTTAAGTAGTTACAAGTAGTATTTTAAGAGATTTAGAAAATAAGTTTCAATACTTTGCGGTTACATGTCGTTATCTATGCTTATTTTGGAAATAATTGTGAACAAATTTTCAGAATGGAGTTTGATTCTCTCTTTAAAATTAGAGATTTATTAATTTATTAATTTATTATTCTAAGGTTAAGTTGACACTTTTCTTCATCATATTTTCTCCATTTAACTAATATTAACGATTGCCAGAAAACATATATAAACAGGGTAGACAAAAAAAGTGTTATACAAAAATTACATAACTATAAGTTATGTAAAAATAATCTTAACTGCTAAAATGCAGAAGACATTTCACATAAATTTGTTGGCCGTACGCTCATTAGCTCGGAATATAATTGAACCTATTTGCGAAGTTGTGTTAGACCGCTTTCACACAAGGAAACTAGCTAGTTTGTAGGAGAGAAGGGTGGGAGGGAAGATTTTTTTCTTCCTCTTTCGCCCTTCTCGCCTACAAACTCCCAGTTGCCGGCAACTCAGTTTCGTTGTGTGAAAGGGGTGTAACTGATAAAAATAATGTTTTTTTTTTTGATTCGGATGATGGTGATGAAGCTGATTTCAAAATCACACACGGGAACTGATCTTTTGTCCGAAACTACTAATCCAATTAACTGTTTTGCTGATGACAGCACCCTCAGCTTTTCAAATTAATTTCCTGATTCAATTACTTGTCTTTCGAATGTGGAACTGCAACGGCAATATATGTTGAGCTTATTAAATTCCGATCTAAATGGCATCGTTAGATGTGGTATTAAAAATCGTGTTGAATTTAATGCTTTCAATAAAACAATAAAAATGCTCGCACTGTGTTAAACCAACATTTAAAGGGTAGTCATAATCCCTTGAGTGCGTGTTAATTATAAAAAAAAAAAGAGTTGCCGGCGATTTTTAGTTTGTTGTTGAGAAGGGCGTAAAAGGAAAACAAAAAATCTCCACTCACTCGCCTACAAACTAGCTAGTTTCTGGCAACTCTGTTTCCTTGTGTGAAAGCGGTCATACTGATCAATCAAGATGAATGCATGTATCATTGAAAGAAGACAACAATAATATTTGATAAAATCATCGCTAGTGAAGCTTTATAAATTCATTATCATTTTTATATTACCTTACACTTGTTTAAAGCAATATAAATATGTGTAAAGATTCATTTTTGACGAAAACTATCTTCAACTATGTGCAATTGATCATGCATACAGACATTTTAGTTACAATTTATTAAATCAAAAAAGAACTATATCAATATTTATTTTCTCGAAAGCATCAATCGTAGTGATATTATACTTTGACTTTATCCAACAAAAAATCTACAAGTGAATTGTACAAAAAAGGGAAATTTTCAAAATTTACAATTGTAGCAACAATCTTTGTGGTACAGAAATGATAGTTACTTGTAAAATATTCTTGTTGAAGCTAATATTTGTAGAATTGTAAACTTGTAGTTTCTTGGTACAGAACTGAAATGCGTCTAGTTTACCGAACTTTTTAACAAATATTTTGTACACTTGTAATTTTGTGGTACAGAATGAGAAAAATACTTGTAATTTCCATACTGTTTTGTTCTTGTACAATAGTTGAGTTTGAAATTTTACTTGTAGCTTTGTGGTACACAATAAATTGTAATTTGTTAAAAATCACCTTTTGTACAAGCCTTGTAGTTTCTTGGTAGAGGCCCCTGAAGGTCCAAAGTAAGGCCGTAGCCAGGGGGTCCGATCCCACCGATATTTTTCAAAATGTCTTTCTTAATTACACTTTTATTCTCATTAAATTCGATGTTAGTTAATTTTTTTTTTTCACAGCAAAATCTATAAAAACATAAATACTATCAGAGTTGCTGGTGATTGTCAAGATTTCTATCTGAAATAAAACGTTTTTAAGTTAAACCCCAAAAAAAGACAAATATTTAAAAAAAAAAATTATTTCATACAAAAATACAAACAATTTAAACATAAAACTTATAATTCCCTTCTTCGTTAAAAAAAAAAAAATACTTAACTTAATATTGAGACTAAGGCTGTTCGGTATCTTGTTCAAATTGCAAAAAATGGCAGCTTGGTAACGCAGCATGAGACAGCCTCACTATTCTTTGGAACAAATCTGTCTCTTGTTCTGCAGTAAACGTTGACAACACCCTAGTTTCTTTTTACTTGAGCCACTTTTGATGTGATTCCTGAGTGTTCTTCTTTGGGATTTCAAAGCGTCTGGAAGCTTAATCTTTTGACAAACCACGTACTACAGACTTCAAGGTATTTTCCATGTCGACTTCGCTCCAATTGGCTCTTTTTTTCTTAAAGTTACATTTTTGCTGAAACCTAACAAAAATTTAATGAAAAAGAGAAATTTCGTCATATGCCCAAGAAGACGACGCTTTTGTATGGTTCTTATTTTAGGACAATGAAAGACACTAACTTGTTAAAAAAAAATTATAGAAAATAAACATTAAAATTTTTTTAATAAAAAAAAATATCGTATTGTACCTTAATTTAAATTTATTTTATGGGAAAAATAGTAAAAATGTTCTTTCTTCTTTGAACTTTCCTGAAAACACACAAATAACACGCGTTTTTTTATAAATCGAGTGGTCTTCACCCTTCAACGAACATCTTTTAACTGCAGGTCTCGACATGAATCGTGCAGCTGGTTGTTTGTGAATTATTGAAATTTTAGTAGGGTTATTTGCTAAGAAAAAACGTCACTTATTTTGGCAAAGTTATTAGGTACGGCTCCAAGAATTTTTATAAGAACCCAAATTAACATATTTTTCACTTTCTCATTATTGAAACTGGCGAAAAAATAAGATTTAACTGTTTTTTTCTCTCGACAGAAATTTTAGCTTTCGAAATGCTTATTTTTTGCGCAACCAACACATTTGTAGCTCTAACCTCTAACGACTTTTTTAATATTTAAATTTCCGCTGACAAAAGTTAGCTTAAATCAAAATAGACCTAAACTTGCAAAAATTTGAAGCTTCTACCGCTAGAATCATACTTATTTTAGGGGGAATTTGAATATTTAAAAAAAACTATTTTAGGTGAAAAATCGAGTTTTCCACAGTTTAAAAGCATTGACAAAAGCTACAAATTTGGTTGCCAATCATACTTTATAATTTTGTTTAGCGAAAACTTCAATAAACTCTGGTACTCTGGACTAATGTTTGGTCTTTTCAACAAATAAGCATTCAATTAGCTACAAATCTGAACCTTCTCGTCTGCCATTTTGCCAGAAAAGTTGAATAACTTTTGAACTAAGGGTGGAAAAACGATTTTTTTTTGGCGAATAAACTTAAAGAGCCGGCGAGGCCCCAGCACCAATAAGAACGGCCTTCATATCTTATATAGGGTAAATGTTTATGCTTTCATTATCCGTTAACCGTTTGTCCAAATTTTCTGAGTTGAAAAAGTTATTTAATTTTGAATAAAATGAGTTTTAGGGTCACAATTCCTTTTGTCCATACTTTTTCTTTAATATTTTGTGTGTGGAATTAAGCTCTTTGAACCCACGGAACACCAACTGAATTTTTTGAGATTTTTAAAAATTATGTTAAGGGGTCGCAAGCATTAATGTTATGTAAAAAGCAGTTTTTGGAGTTTTTAATTTGTAAAAAATGCAAATATTGTTTTTTTAATAATATTTTTGTTGTCAAAATCATCTCTACAAAACAGCAAAAAAATATCAATTTTTACCTCATTTATCAGAATAAAAAAAGGTGTTGTTTTTAAGGTTCGTTTGCAATTCGTAAAAGTAAGACAAAACAACTCACAAAACGACCCTCAAAACCACCCTTATATATTATTATAAGGAGTTCAAATGTTTTTAGCTTATTCCTTATTTAGTAACGAACAAATTGGTATCACATTTATTACGGGCTGATCACAAAACAGATCGAAAAAAAATATAAACAAAAAATAAAATATTTTATTTGCTTTTTATGGTACTAAAAGATTTTTAACTCAGTCAGTTCCTTACCGATTTTAAGTTTCTTTGCGGGTTTTCAAAGAAAAATGTTAGTCTCTTTTTTACCATAAACAAAAATGACTAATCCAGGTCCTTGTTTTACACAAAAATCACTAAATAGCCCAGCATCAAAGCCAGGTCGTCGTTTTTGAACAAGTAGACAAGAAAAAAACATATTTACACTAAATCGTTTTTGTTTGTGGGTGGTTTTGTGGGTTGTTTTGTGTAGTTTTTACGAATTTCCTGTTAAATCCTTGAAAATAGTACCCATTTTTATTCCGATAAATGAGATACAAATTGATGTTTGTTTGTTGTTTTCCAGAGATGATTTTTACATCAAAAATATTCAGCCTTATCGGCAATTTTCATTTTTCCCAGGAGTCGATTACTCCTATCGTCAATTTCCGCCGGATTGAATCTCCCCCGGAAATTACTTCCAATCAGTTTCGAAATACTCAGAGAGAATTTATATTCTGAAATTATTTATCTGTCAAAGTTTGTAAAATTATTTTCTGAAATAAAATTAAATATTTGAACTATTTGTGGTGATAAATGCCTACATATTTTGCATCATAAATTCAATTCTCGTGTAATGGGAACGAGTTAAAATAGTCAAAAGTTTAAAAAAACGCATTTTTTGTCTATTTTAATGTTGTTGTTATATCTTTGTTCTCTCTCTCTCTGCGAACAACTGTGTTTCTTTATGAGGGGGAATAACCCGAAAGTGTAAATTTGTTCCAAAATGTGTTAAAAATGTGTATAGAATCAAAAACGAAATATAGATCGGCTAAAACAAAACCAATTTCTTTTCCAACCCGTTTACCCGTTAAGTCTCTATAGCTTGTTGTAGAATGGACGCACAGCCACACATGCACATACATTTTAAAAATCTGAAAAAATTTAGGTAGTGTGTCATGGGTTAAAAAAACTTAATTTCAAAAAATGGCTTAAATCGAGCGAAAAATACAAAAAAATATTAAAGAAAAAGTATGGAAAAAAGGAATTGTGACCCTAAAACTAATTGTATTCAAAATTAAATAACAAAAGGTTAACGGATAATGAATGCATAAACATGTACCAGTACCTATATACGATATGAATGCCGTTCTTATTGGTGCTGGGTCCAATTTGCCCATTGTCCTTTGGTGGCCCATTTTTCAATCATCAGTTAAGCTATCGGAGTAGGTACTTAATATAAGGTACTATAATTCTATAGCAACATGAGCAAATTTTTAATTTATTTGTAAAAGAACACTACCTATCCACTTTATCTGAGATTTAATTGAATATCAATAAATTGTTTAAAATGTTGCGATTAATTTTCTTAATTTCGTTATTGCTTAGTCAACAAATTCAAAAAAATCTTATTTATTAAATGATATCAATATACCGAATCGCATCAGGTATTTCCTACCTTAAACAAACTTGCGACTCATTCGTGCATTTCATTTCATATCGAGCTACATTATATCTATTAAATTTTAGAGCTATGCATGTTATACACGTTTTAATTGATATTTTTATTTCAAACGTATGTTTGTAGATATGAAATGATTTAAATTTTTTTTATTCATTTGTTTAAGATTAGGTTCATCAGATACAAGGTTCAAATAAAATAAAAATACAGATAAACACTACAAATATGACTATTAAATACCTTTAATGGAAATATATTGTACCTATATAGGTAAGGTATCGAATTTATTTATGATTCGTAAGATATTGCCAACGAGAACGACACGACAGCTATGGTCGATTTTCGTAAGCAATTTATCATTTTATCAGAACATAAAATTTAAATTGCAAATTTTTGTTCACTCATTATAAAAAAAAACCGGTTACAAAAATTAAAAATAAACATTTTTCAGTTTTCTAAGTATGTATGTTTATGGTAAGACTGCTTTTAACCTTTTGACTTTATCTCCACTTAATAAACTTATTTTAACTCAATTTGTTGGTGGGTGTAAAAATTAGGGCTGGCCACGAGACGATTAAAGTCCCGGTCTCGGTCTCGCATGACGAGACCAAGACGAGACGAGACGACACGAGACTGATTTTTAAACATCCGAGACTAGACCGAGACGAGACTGTATATTTGGACCGAAAGGAGAATGGGCAAAAATGTATGGGAGCTGGTCTACCTACTCAACAACAATGTGTCATACATCGTTGAAAAGGTAATGAGATGTACATCAATTAATTATGGACGTAAAGCTCTAAACTATGGGGTTCGAAAGATATTATCCTTCAAAGCACCGAAAAAGACAGTAATGTAACTCTTCATTTGCAGCTTGTCTTACCACCCACAGTAAATTGCTATACATCGTTGAAAAGATTGTTACGCGTACTTCATTTTGTTAAAGAGCCGTTAAGATGTAGATAATGGGGTTCAAAAGATATTAAGCCATCAACAACGGCAAAAATAAAATAATGCAATTCTTCATTGGCAACTGCTCTACCAACTCAACATTAATCTGTCATACATCGTTTTAAAGGTTAATACGTGTGCTTCATTTCATTACATGGCCATTTAGCTCTAAACCATGGGGTTCGTGGGGTATTTGGCTTCAAAGCATCAAAAACAACTGTTATACAATTTCTCATTGGTAAATGTTTTACCAACTCAACATTGATGTGTGATGCGTCAGTGAAAAGGTTATTGCGAGAAATTAATTTTTGTACACAACCGATAAAGTGTAGGTAGTGGGGTTCGAGAGGTATTTGGCAAAAATTCCGCATTGGAAGGTGCTGCACCTACTCAACAGAAATGTGACATATATCCTTAAAAAGTATAAGGCATGTACTTTATTTTTTTGAAAACCGTTTAGATGTGGACCATGGGATTCGAGAGGTATTTGGCACTAAAAATCGGCAAATAAAATAGCAGTGCAGTTTTTCATTGGAAATGGTCTACCGACTCAACAATAATGTGTCACACGATTTTGAAGAGGTAATTACAATTGCATAATTTCAATAAATGGCCGATAAGCTCTAAGTCATGGGGTTCAAGAGATAATCGGCTTCAAAGAACCAACAACTTCCATAATACATTTCCCCATCGTGTACTCTTCTAACTACTCAACAGCAATAAGTCATACATTTTTGAAAAGGTTATTGCGTTCTCTTTATTTTATTATATTATCAAGAAATAAATTTTCGGAGATTGTTATATACATGCATTGGTAAATTCAGCTAGAGAAACCAACTTCTTAGTAAAAACAAGAAAAAAACCGACGACGTTGATGATAGTCAACCGGTTGCAAAAATTATAATTAATTAGCGCTTAGAACATGTTAAGTGACATTTTTTGAAATTTGACTTTTTACCTACAGATGAAAGTGTTATATGAAAACTTAAATTTCTGACCCGTCTGTACTCTTCTATCGTCTCTAGATTCATATTTAGCCAAAGATGAAGGTGTTATATGCAATCACTTTAATAAAAAACTTTGTGGATGAATGTGTTAAATGCGCTTAAGTCCTTTATATTAAGTCCTTTATACAAAAATAATTTTATCTGAACTTTTCATTTCACGCATAAAGGTGTTAAGTGGGCACTTTAAGATAAGACATTATAGGTGAACACCACAAAAATCAGTGCATGTGCAGGCAAGAGGCACCAGCCAACACACACTACTTCAAATTTGAATATTCCGACGCAGGTGGCTTAACATGATGGCTAAATTTTGTATAGTCTTACGCACAATTTGAAAGCGTTATTTTTCACACACATCTATTAGTCTAAGAGACAACGACATTAAAAGTCAAGTCATTTGCGTAATGTTGTAACCCATATCAAAACATAGCCGATACACTTGACGAATGGTTGTTAAATTGACCTTAGGTGTGACAAAAATGACAGAAGTCAAGCCATTTGCTTAACATTTGCTTCAGGACACTGTCACAGGGTTAAGTTCAAAAACACAGACCGAAATTACGTGAAGAACACCCCAGCAGAAAACTTTTATAGTCAAATGGTATACTGATGAATCGAGAAAGTGACTGGGGCGGGGATATATTTGGGCCAAGAACCAAACTATCTGTACCGATGGGACAGTCAACAAGCATTTTCCAGGCGGAAGTAAACGCCATAGGTAAATGTGCAGGAGGTAACCTTGAAATAAACTGCCGAAATCGTAACATTGCCATCATGTCAGATAGCCAAGCCGTGCTTAAGGCGTTAAGCTCCTATGCCATTAGCTCAAAACTGGTATGGGAATGCTTGCGGAGGTTAAATGAGCTGGGCAAAAACAACAATGTCTAACTCTATTGGGTATCGGGTAACGCGGGTATCGATGGTAAAGAGGAGGCAGACTCCCTAACCAAAATAGGAGCAACAACCCCCGTAACAGGGCCTGAGCCCTATTGCGGATTAGCTGAAATTGTGATCAAAAACAAGATCAAATTAGAAAAGATCCAACATTTGGAATGAACTCCCAAAACTGAGGCAGGCCAAACTAATACTTGGGAACTACAACCGAGTACGCTACAAAGCCTTCATAAATCTCATGAGGAACAGCCTAAGAATAATAACGGGCAATTCGAAGTTTTTGAATGAAATCTAGGTCTTGTTGTAACGTTTTTATTTCAAAACCTAACCGACAGTGACTCTGCAAAAAAGCAGACGAAAATTCCTTCACGAATACCCCAGCAGACTAATTTTATTTTTATTTTATTGCAAGGTTCAATTTAGGGACTCAATAAAATGGATTCGCAGAGAGTATGGTTCTTACCTTTACAAAGAATGCTATGATGAATATGTTTCTTATAGTTAGGTTATTATAGCCAAAAGTAACAAACGTCCTCACTATAATGCCAAGATTTTATGCCAAGAGAGAACAAATTGAAACAACTTTCTGCAGCAAAAATTAAAAATTTAAAAGAACAGATGAATTTCGTTCGTGTACAACATCAATTGTTTTATTTAAATGCAATTTCAGCAGATACTGGAGAAGGGAAAGAGAAAAAACAAACAAAAAATAAGTAAATTACAACATATCAAAAAGTCACTTAACACCTTTACAAAAACAAAATTAAATTTAATACAAAAAAGTTCCTAGATAAAGGTGGTAAATGCACAAAAGTGTAAATATCTCAACAAATATTTGTGTTAAATAAAAAAGATTCCTTAAATTAAATTTTCCTGAGTTTTATTGGCTTTAAATTATCCATACAGTATTTTTATTATTTCCATAAAAAAGTTATAGGCAATAAACTTTAAATGCTTATAACTCAAATGTTTAAAAATGTCGCTTACGTCCTTCATCTTCTAAACGCTTCAATTATTCTTAGGCCGTGTGTCAAATGCGTTAAGATTTTGGTTAAATTTGATCCCAGTTAAATTTGATCCGTTTTTAAAGGGGTGAATAAAATTGAAGGGTTTTGCTGTGTCAATTGCAATAAATGGAATTTTTTAAAACATACATTTCCCATCGACGTTCCTTGCGTTAAGGAACCTATCCGAGACGGTGGATACCTTGATTTGTTGTTGCAATAGCTTTTTTCAGAAGGAATTACAACACAAATCTATCCAAATCACTTTGGATACGATCTTGAACGCGGAGATTGCATTTTGATAGTGGCAGTCATGAAACTAATATACCTGGACTGCTAGTCGATCGTCATTCTCGTTAAGCATGACACACAAGACGTCATTTTCAACTTTTGGTTTGCATTAGAATAATTTTGCATTTGAGTGTGAATATGTTTCTTTATTCATTTTAGATATTCAAAATATTTGGAATAAGAATATTGTGTTTCCTTATTCAATAAAATACTCGGGATATTGTCGATTTTTTATGTATTCCGAATATTGAATGGATTTTTCATTCCATCTGGAGCGCGGAGTCAAAAGAATACAAAGGCAAAAACTCAATGCTCATGCGGTCCCCCATCTAAGTACTAACCGCGCCCAAAGATGCTTGATTTTGGTGATCGAACGAGAACCTGTTTTTGTTTTTTTTTTAAACCGTTATTTTCCGTAATGTCTTTCGTCAAAAGGCAATGAATCCTTTATTAAATTAAAAAAAAAACATAATTGTCGTTGCTTTTGAGAGGCGAGAACGATAAATAAAATCAAAATGTCGTCCTATTTATCGATACCAATACCATCACGGAGAAGCATTTTATATTACCGCCTTTCAAGGGATACATTTTCTTTCTCTGCATTATCTTCCCTGCTCCAAAAAGATGACGCCCAATCCTCCCAGAAGTAGATAATTTGCATGAAACATTTTTTATTTAAATTAAAACAGAGCTCTGTTTTTATTTAAATTATTTATTTTAAGATTTTTTTTCCTTTCGAAGTCAAAGGCGAAAAGTTTACACATCTGAATATCATGAATGAATTAACAGAAATGGTGAAAATTCCTAAGTTTACTCGCTTACTTCTACTATTTCGTTGATCAACTCTGGAGTTGAAAATCAAAAGTTGAAAACGTCAACTTTGAGTGAATAAAAACTATTTTTCCAAAGTTATATCAAACTTTGTGTGAATAAATTAGGCCTAAGTCATTTTCAAATTACCGCTATAGTGTATCGATTTTTTTTTAAATACAGGGAACCATCGTGATGTTGGCTTCTAGCAGTCCAGGTATAAAAGGTTGATAGTGAAAGTAATGTGCAAGAAGCTTAATACAAACGTCAAAATGTATCCACTAGTTAAAATTTAAACAGCTCCTGAGCAGGTTAAATTTTGGCGACTGTATTCATCTCAGTAATGTCAAAATTAAGCCAGGGGATCAAATTTAACGCACTTTTAACAGTTTTAAGATTCTTCCGATCTATCCATATTCTTCCTATATATCTATATTCTACCGATATTTCTCTATATAAAACAAGAGAGGTACTTTAAATAAATATGCGAATATGAGCGAAATTTGTACGTGCGCCGACCGGCTTTGACCTAAAAAAACAAAACTTGGTGGTATATCGAATCGGTTAATATTGCTGTTTTCGGTAAATATCGATATTTTTTTCAGAATAGCCATCTCTTTGTTCAAACAGATATTCAGTTGTCTAAAAGAATTCAAAAAATAAAAGATAAATCCTTGAACGTAAATAAAGAAAAACACGAAAGTATGGATGGCCTATAGCTATAAAAAAGATATATACTACACAAATAAACATAACACTTTTATAATTTAATTTCGTCCGCCTAAACAACTTTTTCCAACCACCAGCATCTCTTTGCTGTGGTTCTAATTGGTTAAATTGGTCAGTTACTTCGCCCCAAAATGCAGCAATATCTTCTGTTGACCTTATGATGTAGTTTCGTGCTATAGGTATCTTGGATAACTTTATGAGAGCTTGTATTATTTGGTGCTTGTTTTTTTTTCGTTTTCTCTTATCCTGGAAACGTAAATTCAACAAACAAGTACAAAACATTTCTTTCTTTAATTATATTTCTTATTTCTTACATTTTTTATCCAATTCATTAAAAATCCGAAACAAATTCCGCGAACGAGTTCTGTCGGAGGATTTCGGAACAATTATTTGAAAATTTTCATCAAAAAAACGCATTTCAACGCAGAACGCCAGGCTGCATCAAAGAATGTCGGGAAAATGTTCCTCGAAGCAAAAAGCCTCCGATTCGGAAGAAATCGGAGAATTTTCCGTTCCGACGGATACCTCGCTAGGCCGATTATTGCTTTTTTTTTCCAAAACCTATTAACCATTATTCAATCACATAATAGTAAAAAAATGAATTTAAGATACTATTCTATTTAATTAAATAATTTGTTTTTATTTTATATTCTTTTAATTTAAAATTTGAGGTTGGAAAGCTCTTAGGATATCGTTGCGAACTGGTACACCTCTTTCATTTTCAGGAAGCTGATCTATAATTTCCGATTGAATATAATTTGCTTCGTATGTCTCATCATTTATGTTCATAGCATCGTCCATTTAATCATCAATGTGTTACTCAAGTTCTGGGACATTAAAATCAATACAAACAATATAATGTAAGGCTGCACAACGTGCACATATACATTTTTGTAATTTCCGTAGCCTTTCGAGGATATATTACAACTCTCGAGCAAACATCTACATAAATCTGTTCTTCAGAACACCTATTGTACGTTCTACAATATTTCCAGCTTTAGCGTGTTTTTTTTTTTTATTGAAAGGTATTTTTTAATGATCCCTTTCTGAATTCCTGCATTAGTCCAATCAAATTAGAAAAAATATCTACAAAAATTCGGGAGGAAAATTTTATTGTTTTTTTTTTTTAAAGAGTACCTCTTGGAGATTCTAAAACCACATTTTTCTAATCGGCTTTTTTTTCCTTTTAAGAAAGCCCAACTTCATTTCTACTCGTCAGATTTTTAAGTTTAAGATCTCAAATGTGGCTAAATTTTTAAATAAAAATTATTGGGGAGGGGCAAACATTTTCGTGCTAAAAGAGTGTGTAAATGTCCCGTAAACTTCATATATACTGTTTTAAATTCAAAATATGATGAAAAATTTTATTTTGTCGTGCTATATCTTGAAATTTTGTTGACTTACATGAAATCTAAATAAACAGAAATGTAGAAAATTTAATGTTC
Source organism: Melangyna quadrimaculata (assembly GCA_949320155.1). Classification (NCBI taxonomy): domain Eukaryota; kingdom Metazoa; phylum Arthropoda; class Insecta; order Diptera; family Syrphidae; genus Melangyna; species Melangyna quadrimaculata. The sequence goes on along the minus strand of OX439483.1, from coordinate 147,450,146 downwards.
TATAAGCAGGATCAAAAGTGATTTTTACTTGGATGAGATAAACTTGAAAAACCATTTTTAAAATCGAAAATTTGCTGGTTTTTCAACAATAACTTTTTATAGGAAGGAGCTATCAAAAAAAATTTGAGACAAAAATTGTAGAGAACATGTCAACCTACAAAACTAAGCAAAAATAACTAATCTACGACTAATAGTGGTTGAGAAAATTGAGTAAGGGCTTTTAAACACCTTTTTCAAAATGGCGGACGACGCAGAGGGTTTTTTTATTGGAAAAATGTGGTTTAGAATCTCCAAGAAGTACTCTTTAAAATAAAACAATAAAATTTTCATCCCGAATTTTTGTAGATATTTTCGATTTTTTGGATAATTTGATTGGACTATATGGTGTCATTAAAGTATGGCTGTAAGGCATAGCCGGCATCACCTTCAATAAACCGCACACTAATAAGTAAACTCATATGTATTGTATATGTATGATTTATTTCTGGACAAGAATACCCACATTTGTTTCTCCAATACTAGGGGGTTTGAAGCACCTTTGAGCTCCTTTCTTCTTCTTCCTATATCCAAAAGTATAACGTCATCTTCATATTGGTCAAACCACAATTCCACTGAGGTCATTTTTAATTGCAATTGAACTTATGTATTTGTTTTTATTTAGACAAATAATTGTTTTGTTAAATAAATACAATCATTCAAATAATTTATTTGAATGAAAAAAACATCTTAACGTCAAATAAATTGTGATGAATTCACATCGGTCAATATAGTTCTCAATGATGAAAACTTTTAAGAACTGAGTTGTTATAAATACAATACCAAAATATCAATTGATTGATAAATTTAAGCAATCGTCAACTACATAGCTGACAATTGATAATCGTAATAGGAGTGATTTAAAAGCACATCTTGTAAAAATCGTTTTCTTGTAAAAACTAGCGGTTGACTTTTGAAAAAAAAAACGTCTTTTAATTTTTTATAGTTATAAAAATCCAATTTTTGGTAAATTCAGTTGCACAGTTGATTTAATAAAAAGACATTTTTTTTTCTCAAAAATTAGCTGCCCTCTCCCTTTCATTAGGTCAAAAGTCATGTTCCGTGCCTGTGTCTGAAATTCCCTGATTAAAGAAACATGTGTGTGTCCTAATCTTATCTAAAATTGCAATTAATTTAATCTTTTAATTTAAAACTACACTCTCTATCTATAGAGTCATATTAACTGCATGTTATCTACAACAGAATAAAAAAAAACAGTTGCATGTTTGACATTTTTCTTTTATTTGACCATATACTTCGATTAAAGATAATAATTTGCGTGAAATCCCCACAACAACAAAAAATTATATACTGTTGCTGAGCTGAGAGTCAAAGAATGTTGCTTATTATTTTATAATAAGAAACAACGCGTGATCGGTTTAATCGTCATTAACTTAAATTTACCCAGGTTTTTTTTTAAAAACAAAAAAAAAACAAAGAAACATGTTTTCAAATCACGCTATACTTGGCATCAGGGCATATGCTTATCAATGAAAACATTTTTTTTTAGTTTGTTTGCATTATCAACTTACATTGAGGCCGTGAGAGCAATAGTGGCCTAACTGCATTTTTCATTATTTTGTAGTTTTAAAACAAAGAATCATAGCTTTGATTTTCTTTTTGCCCGAGGATGGAGTAAAGTTCCAAAACGCGTCGCATAACCATAATTAAAATAAGAAATTGTGATATTAAGTTTTTAATGTTTAAAATAAAAATTAAAACATAAATTTGTATTTGTATTTAATACATTTTTATTATTTATTTTAAGATTAAACAGGTAACCTTAAGTCCCTTTGCAGAGATCTTTATTTGAAATGTTTTCTTCTAATTTCAAAGTGGAGAAAAAGTGGTCTTTGTGCATTTTTATGACAATAAATGATTGTTTTTTTTTTCTCACTGAGTTTATGACTTCTATCTTATCATATCGGGGATGTAAATATTTTTGAAAATATTTTCATTTCTTCTCAATCAACCCAAAATCTTGTTCGCATTGTAAATATTGTGAATTTTACCAGCTTTAAAGTCTGTATGTGATGTTATTTGTATATACTGACATAATGTCGCAATTTTAATATTTTTATTCTAGCCTCCACTTGATCTGATTATGTACAAACTGTACATGTACATAACCAAATGCTTTGTTTTTACATTTTCTTAGCAGAAACGTAGATTAAAAAACCGTTTAGGAAAATACCCAAACGTTTCAACACGTAAAACAATCTTTGTAAAAAAAAAATTTAAAGTAGTAGTAGCCCGTAGCGTAATGGTTAGTGCGTTCGACTGTCACGCTGGAGGTCTTGGATCGCTTCCCAGCCTCGTCCACCTAAAAACTAAAAATTTTTTTTTCAGGGCTACTGCCTCTTGCGAGGAATTGACAAATCCTCCAAGAGTATCACTTGTCACGAATAAGTGCTTCTTGTCTAGCCGTTTGGTTTCGGCATAAAATTGTAGGTCCCTTCCATTCCTGTTGAAAGGCGCACACAGGAATGGTTGCGAGTTGTTAGTCACTAGGCCCTGGTTCTTCATGAGCCGTTGTGCCACTTTCACTTTTGAGAAAATAGTAAAATAATTGACCCAGCTTAAAGTTTCAAACAATAAAATCAAATATATGAGCTCAAAAGTGGTAGATAGGTAGGGTGTCCATCTGGGTACCTTACAAAAAGAGGACATTTTCCTCTAAGAAAAACAAAAAAGAGAACACAACAAAATTAAAAATAAAAATAAAAGAATCAAGTGTCCTAATTTACAAGAATCATACACACATTGGTAGATGTATGAATTGCTGAACAAAAAAACAAATTAAAAGTAAAATACAAAATAGGCTTTAGTAGGTAAGAAATTTGGTCTGCTCGTTTTGATAAGGGGCTAGAGTTGCCTTAATCATCAATAATATCGTCTTTTTATTTGAATCTTGTACATTTTCTTATAGCCCAGGCAAAATGTACAAATAATTGGCCAATCTGCCAAATCCAAGTAAAGATTTTTAAACCCAATTGTCTTTATTTTGGCATAAGAAATACTGTCGCGAAAGTCTATTGCCAAATCGTGTGCGCATCAATAGTTATACAAGGTTAAATGTCGAAAATATCAGTTATTCGCATAAAACTCAGAAAAGGTAAATGCTATCGAAAAGCGTTTTATAGAAAACTTGTAGATTATGTCATTATGTTCTTGTGACCCACCGTTAAGAAGATATCAACATTTCAAAAAACGTAAAATGTCAAAACTGGTCGTTTTCACGCATCACCCCTAAGCGCTTACAATTTTTGAAAATATCTGCATATAAAGTTTGTACATTATGTGAATCCCTTTACAAAATATGTATTAATTTTTTCTTAAAAACAACCGTTTTAAAGATATAATTTTCTTAAAAGTTTGACAAAAAATTCAAATTTCTGGTTTTTAATTTTTACTCTCAAAAGCACAAGTTGTCGAAAAGAAATCTTACGCTCAGTTTTAAATATCGTAATATTCTCTTCAAAAAAATATGAACCTTTTTTCCATACGAGTCATAAGTCGCATATATACGGTTTTTCGTATATATCTTTTATATCCTAAGCTTAATCTAAAAATTATATTAGCAAAATTTGTGGATTATGTAATATTATATAAGCATGCATTAACAGTTTTTTTCTATAAGCCATAATTTGTATGACATCATTATTTAAATAAAAACATCAAAAGCCTAAAATACCTGTTTTTGGCTCTTTACTCTTAAATGACGAACTTTTCGGAAAATATTTTATACCTGTTTTGCAGATTTTAATATTCAGTAGAGGCAAGATTATAACACTTTTTTTGGGTATAACGCATCAGTTGCAAGATATTGCGACTTCAAAAGTGGACAACCGGATTTTTGTAATAAAACGTATGTACAACTTTATTGCCGAAGTTAAGTCGCAAAATCTTGCAACTGATGCGTTATACGAAAAAAAGTGTGATAATCTTTCCTCTATCTACAAAATCGTCATAAAATATTTTCCGAAAAATTCGTCCTTTAAGAGCAAAGAGCCAAAAACGGGTGTTTTAGACTTTTAGTGTTTTTGTTTAAATAATGATGTCATGAAAATTGTGACTTATAGAAGAAAAAAATGTTAATGCATGCTTATATAATATATCATAATGTAAAAATGTTAAGTTTAGGGTTTAAAAGATATATGCGAAAAACCGGTTTTTTTGACAGCTGGCACTATTGAAGTCACATTTGACAGCTGGCACTTTTGAAGTTACAATATCTTGCGACTTATGACTCGAATGGAAAAAAGTAACAAAGAAGAGAATATTATGATATTTAAATTGAGCGTAAGATTTTTATCGACAACTTGTGCTTTTAAGAGTAAAAATTAAAAAAAAAAACATAAATTTGAACTTTTTGTCAGGCTTTTAAACGGTTGTTTTTAAGAAAAAAAATTATATTTTTTTCTTATAGGGATTCACATAATGTACAAACCTTGTGTTCAGATGTTTTCAATAATTCTAACCGTTTAGGAGTTATATGTGAAAAACGACCATTTTCGACATTTTAGGGTTTTTGAAATGTTGATATCTTTTAAACGGTGCGTCGTAAGAAAAAAATAGTCAAAACTTTTTTTTTCAAATAAATTAATCTACAAGTTTTGTGTGAAACACTTTTCGATAGCAATTACCGTTTTTGAGTTTTATGCGAAAAACTGATATTTTCGACATTTAACCTTCTATAACTATTGACGCGCACACGATTTGGAAATAGACTTTCGTGACAGTGTTTTGTATGTCAAAATAAAGACAATTGCGTTTAAAAATCTTCACTTGGATTTTTTTGGAAGAAAAAGTATAATTTGCCTGGGCTATTATGTAACAACTCTAACATTTTAAGCTTTGACAAAATATTCCTATTTTATTATAAAATTTACCTAACAAAGAAATTTTACAGCCTAAAGGCCCATAGAACTAGCCACCCACAGAAAAAGTCGCTTCGCAGACTTACAAACAGTATCTAAATAGTACATTTAGTATAAAATAGTCACCCGTGGTAAACAGTCACTTCGCAGTTTTACACTCTGTATCTGAATAGTACCTATGCATGTAGTATAGTATAGTATAGTATAGTATAGTATAGTATTTCTGTCGAATGCGTTCTTATCTTTAATCTTTAAACGCGATTTGCGATTTGCGGCACAACTACTTGTCCTTGTGACTTATAAGTGGCATATTCCTGATCTAGGGAGTACCACCTTTCAATCAAAATCAACACATTTTTCTACTTTGGTACTTTGGTATTTGCTTCTAAACTAATCTTCCTAGTGACCAGTCACATGTTATTTTTGTATTTAATAAAACAGTTTTCTATGTTGTATAGCATTACATCTGATACCTTATTTATGAATATCTATCAAAAAATAATTGCCCAGCTGTGGCCATTTACGTGTATATTTTTCCAAAAAGAAACAATTTGATCGACCTATAGACTGGATTTTTGATAAATTTTCCTGTCAATTATTTTTACTCAAATATTTGTAGAAGAAATTTACACCTTTAATAGTGTACCTATCATTATTAGTTTTTTAAAATTTATAAATTTTTTATTATTTTTTACCAATTTTCAAAGTAAATACACTCTAAAGGTATGAGTTTGTCGCTTTATTGCAAATTCTTTCTCATTTAATTATTTATTTTTTCATGAAAGTGAGTAATTTTTATTATCATTCTATGTCTTATAACCTTTCATTTGATACCTCATTTATAAATATCAAAAAAGTATTGCCCAAGTTACAGGTATTTTACGTATATTTTTCGAAAAAGAGAAAAATTTTATCGACCAATAGACTGGATTTTTGCAATTTTTTTTTTCAATTATATTTAAAAATTCATATTAAAGCTTACGGTTATCGTAGAAACATGTTTTTTATACCAAAATAATTGTTGATTGGTATAAATTATTACAAAATTTAAATTTTGATAATCGTTTGCATAAAAAGTTATAATATTCACTATTTAGTCAAAACAATGCTATTTTATCTGTTTTAGCGTATGTATTGAAATAGTGACACAATTACCTTTCCATGGACATCTAAATTTTGAAATTCGGATAAGTAATTTCCGATTAATAGCCAATTTTATGCAGACAAATAGACATTTTTTAAATTTTTTCTGGATTTCTCTGTAAAAATATTACTAATGTAAAATTTTAATATTTGAAATTATTTTGTGAAGCTTGTGATCAACGCACAGTTATGTTTTATATATCAAAATGTTAACTGGATTTTCAAGATTTATAATTTTAAAATTTGAAAATATTTTATGGGCGTGGTGAAATTACAAAAATAAAATTCGTTGAAAAAGCATGTTCCAGTTTGCATTTTTTTGGTATATAAATCAATAAAACTAATTTTAGAGTGGCTTTTGTTAAAATAATCACTTAAAATTTATTAGCAATATTTTAGAGAAGAATTAGAGCAATTAGTGTGTTGGTTTTGTTTTTCAAAATTTATCAATTTTTGATTAACTTTTGCATTTAAAATACTAAAAATCGAATTGATTTTTCACTAAATCACATTTTTCGTATGAATTTTTTTAAGGGTTTGCAAAAATTTTAACACAGGAATTTAGATTATAATTTCAACTTCATATTCATGTATCATTTGTTATAAACTGTTAAGTTTTACTCAAGTTTGCAGCCTCTAAATTTGGGTTAATGCAGCTTTATTGTGATTTACTGCATTAAATTGCCCCTACAGCTATAATTGTGCATCATAAGTTTTTTGAATTTCGAAAAAATTTCATCAAGTTTTGAACTTAATATATGTAATATAAATTTGACGGGACATTTATACACCCTTTTAGTATGAAATTTTTCACCCCCCTCCCCCCCAATAATTTTTATACACACATTTAGCCACATCACATAGCTAAATTTTTGGATCTTAATTTTAAATATCGGCCGAGTAGAAATGAAGTTATGATTTTTTATTTTAAAAATAATCGAATAAAAAATAATTTGAGATAACGGGTCTTTGAAGTGGTTGACGAATTTTGCCAATGAACAAAGCGGAGCATTTCTATGGATTTTATTCGATTTTGTATGAATTTAAAAAAATCAATTGTGGCGGTAATATAGGAGGTAGATTAAAAAATGAGGTACCAAATTCATGGGTATTCCATTGAGATTATATATAAGAAAAAAACTTAATCAGTCCATGCACACACCAACATGTTATTAAGTTATATGTATAAACAATATTATATTGTTAATTTCTCAGCTCAACGGTACAATAGGAATATAATTTTTACTTATACAAATTCCTTAGACATATAGCTATATTTCATAAGTATATTGCAAACCTGTACGATAGTTAATTAAAAAGATATTAATAAAAAACCTAAAAAACAAATTTCAAAATTTTTACTCCATCTTAAAAATCTGTCAAATGATAAGTTAGAAAGATAAAATGTTTACCATTTAATTGCTATCAAATTAATCTATAACATAGTAAAATTTGAGATTTTTCCAACAACCCATTAAAAAGATAAAATCAAATACTTTGAGAAATTGTTCAAAAAAATTTACCTTTTTTCAAAAATTATTTTGAGTATGAAAAAAAAAAAATCCCATCGAAAATTCCTTAAACATGGATAATTTATTTTTTTATTATCTTTAAAACTGTGTAAAAATATTTTTGAAAAATATTATACAACTTTTAAACACTTTTCGTAACGACTATTTGTGCCTATTTCAGTCTTAAAACAGGTGTATCTGGGTGATTTCGATTTTTAATAAAAAAAGATGTTTTTTTCCTAATTCTTAAAGATCTTTAAAATAAAGAAAAAATGAAGTTCGTACGACGTCGCGTTTAGAAGTTAGAAAACCTACTTTCCCTTACATTTACCCTCGTTTAGCCTATTAAATACGCGAATATCAAAAAATCCGTTCTTATCGCTCACCTACATAAAATTTGCAATGGTATACATTTTAGTTTGAATTTTATGACTTACAGTTTAGGATGTAGCGTGATTTGTAAAAATGGTCATATGTAATACGATTAAAATTCTTTCTTTTATATAGTACAATAATTAAGCTCACTTATGCACGCATAAGCAACAAGTGACTACACACAATCCCTGTTCATAAACCATAATGCAATTCAGGTGCGATTCGGTAAGTTTCGTTAAAATTTTGCAAGAGCGATTCCAGTCGCTCGGGACTTAGTGAATTTGATAGCTCAAAAATTAAAAAAAAAAAACAACAACGTTTTAAAATAGCAAAATGGAAAGGAACAGGTATATACGCGAGCAAAATTGCATTAAGGCTATGCGTAGTACTTTCGCTAACATAGCTAATTTTCGTTTGATTTTTGTCCTCACTCACAAAAAATTAAGACCTGTGAGTTTCGCAAAGTCAGAATAGGGCCATTAAGTCTATTAATTGACATTGAAATACAAATTATTGCAATAAAACAAAAGCGAATTCCATTAAAAAAATAGAGAAAAAAAATAGATCCCTACAGAAAAAGATAGTGCAAAAAAGATCAGAGTGAAAAAAAGGAGAACATGTTCTCTTTTAAAGATATAAGATGGACACCCTACAGATAGGCCACTGTTGCACTCGAGCTTTTAATTTTTATGTGTTTGGCCAAAGTACAAAAGGCCTGTAACTATGGTTTGAAGCCGAAAATTTAACAAATTTTAATGCAGAAATGTGGGTTAGTAGTTACAGATTCAATTTTCGTAGTAAACTCAATTTCGATAAAATTGCAGTTAGGCCACTATTGCACTCACGGCCTGATATATACTGCTACTGCATTTTATCACACTGAAAGAAAAAAGTATTTAAACTTTGGCATGTTTTTTGTAAGATGTAATTTTTTAATTTTTTTTTTTTTTTGAAAATTCAGTATCTTGAAAACGGGCTAGTGAATATTTTTTCGAAAACGAAAAGTATTTCAAAACACCCAGATTTTGAAAACGAAAGGATATTTCAAACGATCGAAATTCAGAACAGGAGTGTATGACTTGGTTTTCAAAACTTTTCTTTTTTCTTCGTTAACGATGTAGTAGTCCGTAGCGTAATGGTTAGTGCGTTCGACTGTCACGCTGGAGGTCTGGGATCGCTTCCCAGCCTCCTCCACCTAAAAACTAAGTTTTTTTTTTTCAGGGCTACTGCCTCATGCGAAGAATTGACAAATCCTCCAAGAGTATCACTTGTCACGAATAAATGCTTCTCGTCTAGCCGTTCGGATTCGGCATAAAATTGTAGGTCCCTTCCATTCCTGTCGAAAGGCGCACACAGGAATGGTTGCGAGTTGTTAGTCACTAGGCCCTGGTTCTTCATGAGCCGTTGTGCCACCCGATTTATTTATTTATTTTTTTTTCGTTAACGATATACAAAATATTCAGCCTTATCGAGAACAGAATTTCCCTCGGATTTTCTCTGCCGTACTTTTTAGCAGGTGTGATATTTCCCAATGGTTAACCATTTAGAAAAAGGAAAAATATATTTCTCGGATAGAAATTGATGCTTTTTTCCTGGGAAAAAATTGGTTTAACTTAGCCGAAGGTGGTTTTTGACTCCTGTGTGAAAAAGAAAAAATCCGGGGGAGAAATTTAGCCTTAGATTGGTGATAAGGCTGATTATCGAACCATTAATATAAACCGTCAATATAGCCATGCTGTAATAACAAGTTCTTGCGGTCCAGTCGTGTATTTTATTTATTATAAATAAAGCGCGATAAGGCAGACAAATTAAAGACGATTCAGTTAGTTACAAAAATAGTTTTTTCGTAAGATTAAATTTTTAGACCAAAAGTCAAAGATGTTTATAATAGGCACCTAATACCAGTAATAACACTTTAAAATTTAAACCTATAAACTCAATAAAATTTTGATTTGTATTGAACTTTGATTTGAATCAAGAATGAGGAAAAGATGTTATTAAATAATATACAAAGATTAGATTTTGTGCTTAGCAAACAAAAATGAAATGATTATCATCAATAATAATGAACTTTGTACAGTGAAAGTATGGCGATAATTTTAAGATTAAATAAATGTATGATGATTGAAACTAAAGTTATAAAAATTTCTTAGAATAGCTACTTAAATTTTTTTTTTTTTATAGAACCTGAGAAAAAAAAATATGTTTAGTTAAATCAAAAGTCAGTCTCGCCAGACACATAATATCAAGGCCATATATTTTAATGTTCTATCATTGTTTGTAAATAACTATACTAGGTATGATTAAAATGTTTGAATCTTGATAATGGGTCTATGTTGAATCAGGAAAACAAAAAATAATTGATAGTTTTGTATTATATTATATGATTCGTTCGGAGATTGTATTGTTTTTTTTTATTATTTGATTCGACGGTTATCAAACACTTAATCGAAAAACGAATAGGGGTATTCATGCAACTATATTAAACACTAGATAAGTTTACCATTTGGTTAATGAACTGTCAACATTTGTATGGGAAATGATTTACACAAACTGATTAAAATTCCCCAACGAATTTTCTTGGGAAAAAGATTTGGTAAAATTAACCAAACGTCATTGTGACTTTTAGGGCCAGTTTCACAGTGAACACTTATCGGAATAAGTTGCACTTAAGTTTTGCATATTGGTACTTTTTGGTAATTTTCGCAGTCTGAATATCCTACATTACGCACTTAAGTGCCACTACTGTTACTGTGAAACCAGGGCCATAGCTACAATTTGTGGGGCCCCGGGGCAAAACCAAATATGGGGCCCTATTTCTCAATGACTGCCTAAATAATGGTTATTAATTTCTAAAAAAAAATTCTAAATGTGGTTTACACAGAAATAAAAGGTTAGAAAGACAGGTACTAAAATAATTTTTATTCTGGATTTTGCGGAAGCGATTACTTTTCTTAAATCTATTTGCCGTGCTCTTAGATTTTTGATCGATATCAATGACAAATTGCTAAGCCTTTATTATTCCAAGGTGCTTTGCAAGATATTTTTATTAATTTCAGCTTTGAAAAATATCCTTCCGCTTTTGCTGTGGTAACAGAAAGAGTTAAGAACATTATAAGAGCGGTGCATATATCTGGATTGAAAGTTGCCAATTCTTTAACATTTTATCATGGAACATATGTCGTTCAAAAATGTGGACCTGATGTAAGGTAACTTTCCAGAAGAATCAGAAAACACAAACAAAATATATATGAGAATATGACGCATGTTAAAAATCATTCCTAACTTTTTTTTTAACAAAATGAACTAACTTTTAAGCCATAGCAATAAGCGAAACAAGTTACAACACATAATTTGTAGAAAATTTAATTTGCTAAAAATATGCGTATGCATAAGTGAAAAAAAAAATCAACCGTTAAAATCGAAATGGCAGCACAACGACACTAGGTACAATTGTAGTTTTTGGCTCGTGTACTCGTACTGATACCGAAAGTCAAACATTGTATCGGACTTTTTTCCCAGAGCACCATATAATGAATGGAAAATCTAAATGCACCGTACTAATTCCACCATCTGGCTAGCATGAGCTTTTGCTTACCATGAACATGAGCACAAATATTTTTTGATTTTTCTCCCAATTCTTTTACTTTAATTTTAAAAAATTAATATTTCAAGGGTCACGTATACACAAAATGAAGCAACAAATACTTGAATATTAGTGGATAAACTAATAATTGGTGTAATACATCGGTTAATTGAATTCACTACATCATCGAGCTTATACGTAGGATCTACAGTTAGAGTTGATTAGGGTTAGATTTTATTCGTCAATTGGATATTAGTTGCAGAGACTCAAAAAGTGGGATTGAGCTTAAAGAAGCTAACTTAACAAAGTTAATACCGATTCGAGCGATACAAAAGGAGATATCCGTTGGGGGCCCCCCTGGCCGGAGGCTGCCCTAATGGACGCTACGGGCCTGTGTGAAACTGGCCCTTAGAATTAAGCGTGTTCAGAAATTTATATATAAAAGAGAAATGTCGTCCGTGTGTGCGCCCACAACTCGAGAACCGATAGTTCGATTTTCACGATTTTGGGTTTGATGAATTCGTATTGGTCCAAGAAAGGACATAGGATTCTGGAGGAAAATCCCGGATAATTTCCAGGAAAATTAGAAATCCGGGAATATCCTGTTTTTAGTGCATAACTCGAGAACAGATACTTCGATTTTCACGATTCTGGGCTTGATGAATTTGTATTGGCCCAAGGAAGGACAAAGGATAATGCAGGAAAATCCCGGAAAATGTCCAGGAAAACTGGAACGGAAACATCCTGATTTTCACAATTTTGGGATTGATGGGTTCGTGTTGGCACAAGAAAGGAGTATTAGGTGTCCTGTTCGTTTCGTTATTCAAATTTGAATTGGACTTGCTGTTGCGTTCGGTTCGATAAAATAAAATGTATTATTTTTTTGTTTTTTAATTTTCATTGTGTTCAAAGTACGTATTTGGATTAGCAGTTAGGTTGTTGGAAGGCGGTCGAACGCTCATTCTGCATTGCAATTGCCTGCAAGTAGATGAAGAACCTACATGCAACATTTTAAAGCACACTGCACTGAACACGTGCATTGGGAGCCCTGAATTGTACGTTGAAAGATTTATGAAGGGACAACCGACGTTTTGGTGGTCCAATGATTTAGCTGTCAGGCGATTTCTTTCAAACGCTACCTGTCATTCCAAGATCAACTTCAGCAGATGAATTGAACGCTTGACTGAAGGCATAGCTTTTTGGAATTACGTGAGAATTGCAATTGAAAACAAACATGCGAATTGCTTAACGAAATTATCAGTTCCCTGCAGAGTTCTCTAGGCAAGTTTTTGGCGATGGGTGATTCCAGTGGACTAAGTCGCCAGACGTATTGATTTTCCACCGAAGTTTTTCCACTTTACACAACACCGTAAGAGCTCATCACGAATGTTTTGCAGGAAAATTGCATGTATTTTTCGTTGTCAAACTTCTTAAGTTTGGATGCTGTGATTTCAAAGTATTGGTCTCTATGACGATTTATATATGTACAAAATAACAATAAAAATATCTAAATAAATAATGTTGATGTGTTTTCAAACCAAAATGGTGTGGCGTTTCGGCCAACCTACCGCTTTTTTACTGAAGTGAGTTAAATAACACAACTTTTTTCGTTTTATTCTCGGGCACGTACACGTACAAAATGGTAGGTTTGCCGACACGTGAGACGCCATATACAATGAAACTTGTGAGAAATATGGGACTTCAATATTACCCGTGTTTTATTGGAAAATCTATCCATAGTAGTATTCCATATAGCTATCCATAGTAGGATTTGAGATGAATAACAAAAACAACATCGGCAGTATGACTACTGCCGATAAAAGTTAAAGTAGAATCATACTGTGGATACTTTTCCGAGTCTCGAATGGATTTTTGGTGATTTCATTCTCAAATGTTGGTTACTATTAGTTTATTCGTGAAGTTAATTTTGACTGCTTCTGATTCTCACAAATAATATATATTTTTTTTTAATATTCTGACAGGTGTTCTTTCAGTTAAACCAATTTTGAAATACAAAAACCTGTCTACTGCGGATGCTTTTTTATGGGAATTTTCTACTGTACTGTTTATAGAGTGCCAAAAAAACACGGGTATTGGGTATATATGCCATAAACATCTAGCACAAATCAATGGATATTCGGAACCCTTCTTAATGTTCAACTTACTGCTGGATTCAAAAAAAATACGCTTCAAATTGAATTCGCTGATCTGGCATTCTCTTAGTCGAAAATGACTGTATACTGAGAAACAATCTCATTACAATTGAAGGAAATCAGGTTATGATCAGCATCTTAAAATCGTCCTTAAATATGTTTGAGAACATATCCTCAATTGCCAAACCCAAGAATCTTCACGTACATAGCTCTGGAATCGCTACCAATATTCAACAACAGTCATTAAGAACGATTAAACCATCTCCAGATTCAACTCTCTGGCCTTACAAGATCAAGGTCTCTCCAAGCTGAACGCGACACTCTATTCTCCAAAAGCATTCATTGTTAGCTATTTCACTATTTTTCCATCAATGAGCTTAAGAATGATTAGCAACCTACTAAGGGGAGTGACGTCAGCTCCTAATTCCTCACCAGATCCACAAACTCGAAAACAGTACAATGTCAACGTAAAATGAGAACACAGTTGATTTTGACCAATTCAACGCAGGGAAGTATTTAAAGCAGCAAACAAAAACAGTAACCAAGTCTTGACAACGACAATATACAGAAATGGGTACAATCGAACCACGGTGGTCGATCGTTGCATATTGTGAATTTACCCATACAAATTATTATTATTGTTCATATTATTTATTATGCAATAAGTAAATTCTTTGTAAGAAACTTATTTTATTTTCAATAAATATAAAAGAGGCATATGTGCCAACAATAAAATTCATTTAAATAATCGTTTTTTTTTTTTTTTTGTTATTCAGGTTTCAAGTGTCTGTATTTTGTATATCATCTATTTCTTCTATTCAACACAGAAATTCTGGTTCAAGTGTCTGAAATGCACATACTTCCATATTTATTGTGAATCACAGTAAGAAGTTCAATACTTTTGAATTTTCATTGTTTTTCATGATGAATTATATGAAACAACATTTTGCATGCTCGGAATTATTAATTTCATTACATTAACGAAATTCAGGCGGGACGAAGTTCGCCGGGTCAGCTAGTATGACATAAGATATCTCAGATAACTAAAAAAAAAAACTGACCGGGTTCTGTTACTATCGAATCGCGATTAGTTGGCGATACAAATTGTGAATAAAAACGTAGTTTATATAGGAACAAGTAAAAATAATTCAGACGGCTATATTTACGCAACGATTAGCAAAGATACTTTTCGTAAATTATTAATTCAAGGAGTATAAAGGCTCTCCCAAACCAACGGGAATCATTCGTTGTCGACGACGAAACTTTATCAACATATTTGTTGTTATTGTTGTTTTATTCGTCGTCAACGAATGATTTGCATTGGTCTGGAAGATCTTTAATATTCGGAAACTGTCGGAAGCATATTGTCATAAACCAAAGAAAAATAGCATCAACATTTTTGCATTCGCTCATTTTCTTCCGAACACTGCGATGAGTTTGTGAAACGCGACTTACGCTTAAAACACGAATATTGTCGTGCACCATACATTTTCTATCGTTCCTAGATAATCGGCTCCAATTTCGCATTGGTTCGGGAGACGTTCTCCATTTCAAAATAACTTCTAAATCTAAACTAAATTTTTGGCGTTTAATATTTTCCCTTTTCCAACTATACGCGCTGGGGTTGCAAAACAACCTCGGCGGGTAAGGGTTTTTGCTTTGTCCGAAAATAATAGTAATTATGTACACCTTTTTAAAATCTTAAGATTGGTGTCGACGCAGAATTTCACAGTCTACGTGATATCCGAAGCCTGCCATGAATATCCATGAATTTGTTTTTGCAATATCGCTTTCAAGTTGGGGAGAGGGGTATGTGGATGTCTGTCAAACCGGAATATATTTGTCTTGGTATAATCTGGGAATATGATACCTGAATTTAGAGTAGTTTTTAGTGCCCAATCCTATGAAATAAATGGAATACAACAACCCTGGGAAAAGTGAATTACTATTACCAGTAAATCAATTCCAAAACTGGTATGTTGATAAAATTTTGTAGAAATGTTTCCTATTGCCTTAAAAGATCTCTTACAAAATACCTTGAACAAGCTAATAAACTGGGCAGAACGGTGTGGACTAATCATCGTTTCCTGAGAGCTGCTTGGATTTTTATCCTATAAGTATACTTCATTGTTTGTCAAAAGTCTTTGAGAAAATCCTAGCCTCACAGATGTCTAATCACTTGAATAGATTTAACTTGCTGTCACCATTCCAATCTGGTTTTCGTCCTTATCATAGCTGTCAAACTGCTATCATTAAGGTGCTTGATGATATACGAGTGCAATATGACCTTGACTATGTGACTATACTCTGCTTACTGGATTTTTCAAAGGCTTTTGACAGAGTTAACCATGACATTTTGTGCAAAAACCTGAAATATTATTTTGGATTTCACGAGAGATCTGTGCAACCGTAGCCAAAGGATCAATTTGGGTCAATTACAATCTGAGACTTTGAATTTGCATATGGGTGTTCCGCAAGGTTATATTTTAGGACCCATATTGTTCTGCATTTACATAAACGACCTTCCAAAATCTTGTTCAAATGTTTTGCTGCACCTTTCTGCAGATGATGTACAATTGTACATATCCCGTCCAATTGGTTTGCAAGAAGATTTGGTATACAGATTAAATGAAGATATGAATTGGTCACTAAAATGGTCTTACTCCTAACCCCTCAAGTCCCAACTTATAGCGATATCCAAAACAAACATTGATACTTCATCTCTGCCTACAATTTAGCTTTTTCAATCTGAGCTTGAATTCGTGAATACTATAACCAGTCTTGGCATAAAGATAAATAAATCACTTTCGGCCGAAAATCACTCAAATTATGTAGTTGGAAGAATCTACACTGGTCTGCGTAAGCTCTGGCTCTTTTCTGCCATAACTCCGGTGGATACTATACTTAGACTTGTCAAGGCCTTACTTCTGCCCTTATTAACCCATGGTAGTACAGTTTATTGCAAACCTGATTCCCATTCCCAGCACATACTCCTTGTCGCCTTACATGCTATGACAAGATACGTATATGGCCTTCGGATATATGAGCACATATCACATTATCATCGGCTTGTCCTTGGATGCTCTCTTCAGCAATGTTTTGATGCAAGGTACTGTATGTTTATGAACAAAGTTATTTAAAGTCAAACACCTTACTATTTATATGAAAAACTTAGATTCGCTCAATCTATTAGATCTGTAACCCTTTTGGTACCAAATTTTAACTTCTTGAACTCTTTGCGGCTCTTTATGGTCTATGCTGTTAGGATATGGAATGCTCCTCCCTATGTCTATCAGGAAGATAATAAGTGTTTCAAATTTTAAAAGTGCGGTTGCTGCTCACTTTTGTTAGGACTCCTCTCAGCATTTCTTTTATAGATATAATGCTTTTTTTTATGTTAATAGATTGTATTATCTAGATTAAGTAAGTTAAATAATTATGCTTATTATCCAATTGTTAAGTACTATAAAAGATGTAAGTCTTACTTGTTAGTTTGCTCTTAATAAAAATTGAAATTGAAATTGAAATTTCATTCTTCATAAAAACAAAGCATACAAACAGATCTAACATTATATCTATGATCTAAGTGTGGTTTTGGAGGGTTAGTAATTTATCTCTTCTTTTCAGAAAATACAGTAATTTTTCCTTTAAAACGATGATAACTTCTTTAAGGGTGCTTGTGTCGTCTTAAATTGTCTTTGATTGGATTCAGCGTTAAAAAATACCGTAAAATCATTTACAATATTTAACCTAATTTAATTTACCTAAAAATACAATTTGGGGTTAAAAATCTATAAATTCCTTCAATATCAAAAAAAAAAAAACACCCATTTTCACGGATCTATTAGATTTTTGGTTGTAACGGCGCGTGCTAGAACATTTTATTCAAGTTTAATCAGTGCAATATTTATTTTCGAGTTTTGGGAGGGGTTTATTGGTCGTAAAGGGTGATTCATCGTAAGGTTTGATTTTTAATAGGTTTTTTTTTTTGTTGACATATCCCGCTTGACTCCTATCAAACTGCTATGCGATTTTTGTTAAGTATCGTTTGGCAAGTCAGCATGGAAAGACTAACACCACAACAGCGTCCCCAAATTGTTCAGCTCTATTAATGTAACCGTCAATAGTAACCGTTATCGCGCTATGTTAACGCACTTTTAAATGCAATGTGCTTTTTGAAATTAAAGTCCATGGTCTCGATGAGCTCTGGTTTCAACAAGACAGCACGTGCTACGAGCCATACAGCGGGTGGCAACAATGGATTTGTTGAGAAATCATTTTGGTGAGCACTTAATTTCACGTTTGGCTATGGTAAATTGGCTGCCTCTGGTGATTTGTAAGGTCTCAGTTCTTCAGGAATAAACCAGCTACGATTGACACTTTGGAAGCCAACATTACTTGTGCTATTCGCGAGATACCAGTCACTATGTTCGAACGTGTCGTCCAAAATAGGTCCTTGCGAATGGACCACCTCAGACGTTAGTCGTGGCCAACATTTACCATGATATCATTTTCAAAAAGTAAATTTCAATAATTGTTCTTTTAACCAATAATACAAATTTTAAGTTTACTTTCAAAGGAGAATGGCAATAATATATGGGACCTGGTCTACCTAGTGCCCAGAAACGAGACCTATGAAAATGATTAGGAACTATGGAGTGTACCAACGTAGGAGTATTTTTTTTTGGCCTAAAAAATGGGAGTTGCCTAAAATAAGTGACCAAAAAAACAAGAAAAACACTTTGCATATGCGAATAAACATAGACGAATTGTTTTATATTTTGTAATATTCTGCCTTAACCCCATGGTTTACAGTTCTGTGCCCATATTCAAAAATGATGCTCTTGAACTAATCTTTCCAACGTTGTATATCTCAATTGTGGGCACTAGACGCACAATTATTCCCATTCATTAAATTCGCTGAATGGAATAAAAAAAAGAAGAATTTTCATACTGTTAAGCAAATCATTGGCCAACACGATAGTATTGGCCATTGGTATAAAAGTTCCTTTATTTTGAGATCTATTCAGTTCATCAAAAGTGACCAATACTGTTACTACTGGAACACTATTGCAATTAATTTTCGCTCTAGTTGCAATCTTTGTTGCCACGTACTGGCTAAACTCCATGGTTTACAGCTTCATGCCAATAGATTAAAAATTAGGTAATAGGGCTAAGCTTTCCAACGATATATATCTGATTTGTGGGCAATAGGTAGACCAAAATGCCCATTCTCCTTCAGTGGGCGAATTTTACTAAAATATTTTTTTTTTTTTAATTTTGTCTCCTTCAAAAAAAATTGCGTCGCATGATTGCAGCAGTCAACTGATGAACGCTAACTTTAAGATGACCCGCAGTCGCAAATTTCACCTCCACAACTTCCAGCGTTGCGTCGCTTCGGTCGCTTGTATGGTATACAGCGTCTTGTTGTCAAGCTCACAGAAAGTTGGTTAACATCACTCGATGTTTATGGAAGGTGGCGCAAAATGATATATATATAATTTGTTTTAAATGGCGGCATACTTCAATCATATTCGACAACTGCGAACAAGACAGTTGCATTATACAAAGAGACAAATCACTAAAAATCATTATTTTGTTAGCTAGGAAAGAATTTATTCAAAAACAATTTGAAACAAATTATTAATTTTGCGCCACCTTGGATTTGAGAACATTGAGAGGTCAGTATTTCCTTATTTCGAAAGAAGCAACGTGCGATAATAGTCGTTTTTCTTTTTTAGATTAGAGCAGAGCCTTAAAAATCCGTGTTTCTTTGTTAGCTCAGAGCTTTCAGAGCTCCAACTTTGTGTTTCTTTTTTCGCTCTGAACATGTTCAGAGCATGTTCAGAGCGCGCTCTATGAGCTCAGAATAAATAAATAGAGCAGACGGATTTGAATAGCTGAACACAAATTTGACAAGTGGACAAAAATCAAAAAAGTATATATGGCGGACGAGAATAGTCGACCTGCAAAAGAAGGTAAAATAATTTAATAAATTTACAAACAATAATTATATTATTGTTTACATTTATTACAAAAAGTAATGGCAAAAAGTTTTATCTTGGCTAAAGGAAAACGTGATATCGACTTCTGATATCCGCATCTTCTCAGACAGCCAAGCTGCCATAAAATCTCTCGACTGTGTCTCTACAAACTCTATAACAGCCCTAAACTGTCGATCATCTCTTATAGAGATGGCACAGCAGTTCAATATTCTTCTTTGTTGGGCCATAGGGACATTCCGGGTAATTGTAATACTGATGAACTTGCCAAAGGTGGAACAAGACTACCTATTTTACCTGAAAAGGTAAATATCGGTATGCCTATAGCTACATGCAAATTTTTGCTGAAGCAAGATGCTTTAAGGAGAACAAACCTTAGGTTGAACAACGTAACCACTTGCCTTGCAACAAAACAGATCTGGCCTACGCTAGATGGGAGGCGCTCTAAATGTTTGGTATCTTTGAACAGATTGCATATCAGCTCCGTAATTGGTGTCATAACCGGGCACTGTGTAATAGGCAAGCACGCAAATCGGCTTGGAGTTTTCGCAAACGACTTTTGCAGGAGCTGTTTGGACGAAGAGGAGGAAGAATCTGTTCCCCATCTTCTCTGCACATGCCCTGCCCTATCCCAAAGACGTAGGCTCCATCTCGGAGACTTCTTCTTCAATGATCCTAGTGATCTATCAAACATAGACATAAGTAGTCTCGCACGCTTCATTAGAAGCTTCAACTGGTTTTAACGAGTGGGGAGAAAATCTCTCTAGATTCACGTGGTATCACAACGGACCAACTTATGGTCTAAGTGTGTCAGTTGCTTGCTGGCAGCCACTTCAACCTAACCTAATGGCAAAAGTGACAGCTGGTGAAACGTGTTTCTTTAAATAAATCTGAACTCTCAGAGCAGAGCACGCTCAGTTTAGAGATCGCTCAGAGTTTGTTCAGAGTATCTACTCTGAACTAAAAAAAAAACGCCCAATGTCATCATGCCATAAACCGCACCAAATACTCAATCTTTGTGGATGCATTGATGCTTGGTCGAGGACTTGTGGATGGTATTCGCTCCAATTACGGCAATTCTGTCTGTGGACATAGCCACTGAGGCAATAATGGACCTCATCCGAGAAGATGATTTCTGGACAAAATCTTCTATAATATTTTGTTTTGATAATTTCCATTCGTTCGACAAGCGTTAAGCGATGCATTATGAAAGAGCAAACCTCTTACTGAATTTTTTGACAGTTGGCTTTCATTGGTAATTGGACAGCTGCTGAACCATACTAATCGGAAAAACTATCATTGCTATCCGGTCATGGTCACCCTGTAAAATAAGGAAGTACCGTGATGTGGTTTAGTCGAAAAAACTCTTTGTTTGCCTATCATCTTACGAAAATAATGTCGTTTTCGGTTGGAGGTTCGGAGTTACTCCTTTTTGACTCCGCTAACTCCAAAATTATTCGATTGGCTGTTCCGAGTAATGTTTTCGGAGTATTTTTCTGTTCCGGAATTAATAAAGGAGTAGACCCGGAACACATATATACAAATAAACCCTTTTATCGGATTATTTGTCAAATTAATTTTACTCGACTGAACGTGCAAAATATACATAAATATCAGACAATTTACGCAAATACACATAAATATTTCACAAATTAGTCTCGGAACAATAGAAAATAATTCGATTGGAATCAAGGAGGAGTAGTACTGTTCCGAAATCCAATCGAAAACGACATAAGTTTCATTTTAAAGTGCCTTTCGCAGAGCTGCGAACTACGAATTGCAAATGGTCACGAATTTTGACGTTACATCCACATGAGTAGTCGCTGAGAGCTACGAATTCTGATGCAACATAAACAAGTAAAATCTCTAATTGTGGTTATTTTTGGTTAAATTCGATCAAATCTTTATTCGCAAGTTTGTGAAACCAGTCCTGTTATTGTGGGTTGCGAATTTATAATTGACGGTTCGCAGAATATTATTGTTTTTTTTTTTTTGCATTTTTTGCTATATAAGATAAGTTTTTCACTTCGTCAAAAAGTTAAAACAAAAATAAGTTGATTTTTCCTATTGAAATTGTTTAAAAGAAGATTTATTCGCAGTTTGTCTGTCAAAAATAATTAAAGTTTATTTTAAATTCAAATTTGAAATCAAAGTTCGATTAACACAAAAAAAATCAAAAAAAAATTTAGGGTGTATGTCTCTGCTATTACCTAAGTTTCGCACCAAGCTTTTTCGGACAATAATTTATCCCACCGCTAGATGCCGACTCAATATTTAGAAAGTTGAATTTTTCCGATTTTTTTTTTTTTCGAATTAAAATCCACCTGTTGAACAAATAGGTTCCTCTTTTAATTTTGTTGTTGGGGGATAAGAAATTGTTAAAGACACCAACGCGCATAGCATACAAATATTTTAATGGTCCTGAAGGTGCATCATCATCTTCTTTCTCATAAAATATTATCTTTCGCTCAATGTTTGTGTCTGTGTCGTTTGATAAAAAGTGTTACGTTACGTTTCTTCTTAAATTGAATTATGTGACATTGCAACTTGCAAGTTTTAAGATTTTATTTTTTTTTAAATTATTAAAAAAAAAAATATGTAGATAATAATCTTCTTGGAAAATCTTTAAGAAAATATTGGATGAGGAACACGCAAATAAAATCAATATGCCCAACTAACAATCTTTCAAAGTAAATTGATCTATATTTCTTGGAAAAAGTAACTACCTTGATGGTGGACTCTTCTTGGACATGTACAACATGACTTCATTTTATAACTTATTATGATGCTGGTTGATGCCAGACAAGAATGAAAGGTGTAACTAACTTTTGACACAGATATCTGAGAAAAAGAACTTTTATCCCTGAGTGGAATTTCTGAAGGATTTATGAAGGATTTTTTTTCTCGATATTTACATTGAAAGTTCAAAATCAAACTTTTGAGATGGAACAAGATATTTTCTTGTTGATGTTGGAAATTATGGGTTTATGATTTAGGATAGGTATAGCTTATCCTGTACCCGGCGAACCCCACAAGTGCAACCTTAGGTGAAGCAGTTGAGTGGAAGAGTTGTGGTCCCCTCGAAATGACAATCGCCGGTAAAATGAAGAAGAAGAAGAAGAAGAAGAAGAAGAAGATAGCTTATCATATCTGATTAGATATAGGTATAGGAAAGTCGTATGGTTGATTATGAAAATGAGATGGTGGCCTTGTATATGAAATCCATAGTACTATCATGGTGAATGTCGAATGGACTGCCATCTTCAGATCGATTGTGAAAGAATCTCATCGAATTTCACAGTGGAGAAAATTGAGTTTTGTGGAGAATTTCTAGTAAGAATAAGTAAGGAATACTTATATTTATAATAGTTAGAGTGAAATAGGTAGAATGAATGTTTTTTGTTAGGTTTAAATTTTTTTGGCGATTACTTTGCTATGCAAAGGTGCAGAGAATTAAAAAGTGTGAACAAAATTTGGGAATTCTCCTTGGTTTGTTGGGTCTTGTGCGCTTAAAGAGGAAGGGGTGGTTTTTTTTACAACTTGTGTGCAATGCAAGGAGACAGTCGTGACGTCGCGTCGGCCGGCGGCGGCATGAAGGTCAAGGCATAGGTAGATTGTTTTTTTTTTGCTTTCTAGATATTTACATATATAGGTCTGTTGGCAAGAATATTAGTGATGCAATAATTCATGAGTTTCATGGCGATGATGTTTTTTTGATGAGTATGGCTCATGGTAGGTAGTTAGGTTTGTCGCTTTTTTATGTTAACCTAGAAAGGTAGGTATGTTTGTAGATAATTTGTATTAATATCTAGGTAGGTACAAGGTACATGAAAGAAGGTACGTACCTTATTTGTATGTGAATGTTAATTTATTTATATTATAGATATAAATGAAAGAATAAAAATTGCAACAGCTGAAACTAGAAGTATTAAAAGTAGGTAGGTATCTATATACTAAAATTTATATAATAGCAAATTATATTCAGGGTTGCACTAAGAACGGAATTTTGGAAATTCGCACATTTAATAGGGTAAAACTGAATCAAAGTCAAAAAAACTAACTTCTAAACGCGACTTCGTAGAAACATGATTTTTGTATTTGAAAGATATTGAAAAATTAGGCAACAAAATATGCACAACTTTTTTTTATTAAAAATCTACAAAGCGAGATATACCCGGTTTTACAACGGAAAATTGATAAATAGTCGTTTCGAAAAGTACTTAGTAGTTATAAGGGGGTACATTTTTTATTTTTACATATTTTAATAGGGGATGATAAAAAAAATTATCCATGTCTAAGCAATTTTTGACAGGATTTTTTTTTCATACCCAAAATGATTTTTGAAAAAGTGTAAATTTTTAACGGGTAGTTGGAAAAATCTAAAATTTTAAAATCTTGATATATTTGATGGCAATTAAATGGTAAAAATGTTATCTTTCTAACTTATCATTTGACAGATTTATTTAAGAAAGGGTAAACATTTTGAATTTTTTTTGGTTTTTTATTAATATCTTTCCAATTTACTAATGAATTATATATAATATACTAATGAATTATAGCTATATGTTCCAGGAATTTGTATAAAAAAATTATATTTCTATTGTAGTATTGAGCTGATAAATTAACAATATATAATTTTTACACATATTACTTAATACCATGTGAGTGTAGGCATGGATTGAATTGTTTTTTTCTTATATTTCATCTCATTAAAATAACCATTAATTTGATAACTCATTTTTTAATCTGTACCTCCTTTATTAGGGTCACAATTGATTTTTTTAAATTCATAAAAATTCAAATAAAATCCATAAGATTTACTTTGCTTTGTTCATTGTCAACAATCGTTTAATATTATAACTATTTTTCTGCCAATTTTCACAACTTAAACTTGACGATAATCAACTGGTTGCTGAAATGATCATTTACCCGGTTTCTTCTTAGTTTAATGTGAAAGTTGCTTCATTAATTTTTTTCATATCTTAAATAGTAAAAGTCCTAGATCCATACGGTTTCCAGCGTTTGACTAAAAATTGACAAGAGCATTAAGTTTTGAAAACAAAAATTATGCTTAATTACATAAATTTTTGAAAAAAATTTGCTTGAAATTTTTTTTTTCAAAATTTTTACTTGGAAAATTTATTTTTCAAAAACTATTCACTCGAACAACTTAATTTAAAAATTATATTAAAGAATAGATTTTTGGCTTTTCAATATGCTATAGCGGCACTCTGTTAGTGTTACCGTAATTTTTTAATATTTTTTTTCTGTTTTAAGTGACTTTTTTTTGGAAATTGCCCCTCCCGCCTAAACGGATGAAAATAGACCCCCCTCCCATACGAATCTTGTCTTGTCTAAGTCCAACCTACACGCTCTAGCCTTTTATGACACCTTATGCAAACCACCCTGTATACACGTACTAAATACCTATTCAAAAAAATAATTTTGGAAGAAAAAAGTACTTTCATAAGTTTCGATTTTCTCTTAAACTAAACTATATATCAGCTCCTGGTTCTTAGCGTTTGACTAAAAACTAATTACAGCAATCGTTTTTGGAACAAAGAATATTACGTAAAATTCTGAAGTAAAAAATGCAAATAAATTTTATTTTTCAATTTTTTTTTCTTAATTTTGACTTTGAAAAATTTTGTTTCAAAAACTATTCATTGAAAATTTTTATTTTGAAAACAATTTGAAAAAAATAGCCTGAAAAAAGCTATCGCATAATATTGTAAGTAATATCGTTGATTTTTAATAATTTTTAATCCATTTAAAGCAATTGTTTTATAAAATTGCCCCTCCCCCACAAACGGAGGGAGATAGAAATTTTAAGCTTTAAACATAAAAAAAAAACACCAACTAATTAAAATTATAATAAATTTCTAAAATAAATAAAATAAATAAAATAAATAAATTATAATAAATAAATAATTTATAAAAAAAAGGTCACGAAAATAGGAACAATTTATAATTATTATTATTGTGTTAGGTATGCAAAAATTCATATTTAAGTTTTTCAAATTTATTTTACACTTAAATTTCAAAAAAAGGAAAAAATTCCTAACGAAAAAAGTTATTGGTAGGAAGGTATCTACAGGTAGGTACCTACCTTTCTACATTAAAGCATTTATTTTGTAAACTACCTGATATCAAATAATCGGAAATAAAAATTAAAATAGGTAAGTAGATAGGTACCTACCTGTTGGCACGTTTTGCAATTGGTAGATTTAAAAAAAAATTAATAACACTGGCTGAAATTCAACCACCACGTTGACAGACTCTAGTGTCAAACAATTAAATCATATCTACCTATGTAGGTACATACCTATACCTACATCCTACATGCCTGCTTGTATGATAAATTATGATGAATTAAAAGTAGGTAAACAAATACAACCTACCTACCACCAAGAACTTACCTACCTCAACATTGCATAGAAATTCTCCCTTTTTTCATAACTTATTTTCATACCTACCTACATATAGTTATGCATTATGTATGGACCTACCTATATTTGTCGGCATAATTAATTGTAAATTTCTTCAAAACATTTCAAGTCAAACTCAAATCATGCAAACAACATTAATATTAATAAAACCTACCATTCATGATTTTTACGAATATTATCTACCTATGTAGATGTTCCCGCAAAAAAATATGCTCAAAATCTTGCACTTGCAACAAATTTCACGGCAAATAAGAAATCTTTGCAAGACAATTTAATATCAAAACTACCCTCAATAACATACGATTGCATATATACCTACAAATATACTTACACAACATGAACATATATTTTTCTTTCACGCATTAAAATAAACCTACCCTTGATAATATAAGAATGTATACCTCCACGCATTATTCTTTCCCGCAAAAAAAAAACTATATTCCTTGCTTCAAGGTTGTTGACAACGACGACGCAATAAGCTAACTTACATGTATGTATGTCCACTTCTCTTCTGGCATATAGCATAATCAGTAATTTAAGCAAAAAAAATAACCTTGCATTGCACATTCAATCAAAGATGATACCAACATTTTTTTGCCATTCTCTTCACCTTTTTCTCATCATTGACGTTGAACAAAACCTTCGATTGGTAATCTCGCTTACTCCATTTGATTCTTACCAGAATCGAAAAAAATACACTCCTCTTGCTCTAACTACTTAGTTTCGATTCTCTGATAAATGGAAGTCTCCCAAAAATTGAAGTCTCCGCCGACAATTGTCTCCCAAAAATGGAAGTCTCCGTAGAGCTAAAGTGGCGCCACCAACGAAGCATTGTTGCACAAAAAAATTTTGTCCATGATAGTACTATAGTTCTCATATACAAGGATGGTGGTCAATCTGATTAAATAAACACAACAAAAAGGAAGGGACAATATTTTTTATTTTAATATTGCTTGTGGCTAAAAATATATGAAAGCATTTTATAAAATGCTTTTTATTTTTGTATGAATTCAATTTGTGTGACGTTTATTGAAAAGGATATTATACCTTTATCTTGTATTAAGCAGATTTTCCTTCTTCATAGCGACATTAAAAAAAAAAATGTTCAACAAAAGTAAATTTACTAAATATGTAATGAAAAAAAAAACAAATATTTAAACGGTTGGTTTAAATTATTTTCCTTATTGTCTATGAACTTTGTGGAAAAATCCTAAATTTTGGTAATAGGATTGGGATTTTGTAGGTATAGCTATTTGATAGGAGTGTTGAGGAGCTACCCATGCTCTTAGCTGTTGAGGAATCCGTCATAATCAACGTTTGAAACATAAATTGTGATAGCAAAAAAAAATTTAACGAAGTTTTAAAATATCTACAAACTATAAATATATAATTAAAAATAATTCAATTTTGTACTCAAAATACAAAATAACGAGGCTGGGGCTAAGCAATTTACCTGTTATGTATTTTATATTCCAGGCCCCAAATGAATTAGGTTGGGGGTACAGAATGCAGGGAATTGTACAAAAAACGAGTAATTAACAAGGACAGAAAATTGGGACGAAAAAAAAGCTCGGCACTAGGGCTGGAAAAGAATTGGACAAAAAAACGCAAATAATTCCATTAAAACTTACCTTATTCTATTATTCTAGAAAAGCTTGACTCTAGGAACTTTCAAGTTCAATTTTGGGCTAAAGCTTGAAGAGATAATTGAAAAAAAAAACGGGGTGGGGCCTTTACAATTAATATGCCAAATGAAACAACAATTTACTCTAAGAACATAGCTAATTTTGCGAGAAAAACGCAATTGGTGCTAAGCCCCAGGAGAATTTGGAACAACAAATCAAAATCTGACTAGTCTTTGTGCACTTAGAAAATCATGCAGGTGCATGTGAATATTTGCTATACATCTAGAATGAGGCGACGCGCGCCGACGTGCAAATTTATTGACAGATATTTTTTCAAAGCTTGACGTGACTGGTATAATAAGTTAAGATTATAATTGTATAACTATAAAAACATCCTTTATATTCTATCTCCGCTTAAATATATTTTCAATGTTAAATACGACACATGTTATTGTACTTAACATTGAAAACATTTTAAACCGGGGATAGAAGCTGATATAACTGCACAAATAACACGGCTTTTGTAAATGCAAAAGTGGGAATGTCAAAATACATTTTCGATTATACAGGGTGATTCACCTAAGGTGTGACAAAAAGATAGAGTATAGGTTGAGTCGAGACAAGTAAAAAATCGTATTGGAGGAAGCGGGGGGCTCTATTTCCCTCCGTTCATGCGGGAGAACAAAAATTGACTTAAAACAGAGGAAAAGGTCTACTTAGTTGAGAAAGTTTGTTCGTTTAATTTTTAATATCTTGAAAACTAAAAGTCCTAGAAAAGACTAAAAATTGATAATATCGTTTGAATTTAGACTTCAAAAATAGTAGATACTTAACTTCATACAATTTTGAACAAAAAATAGTTTGAACATTTTTTTTTAGTTTTTTTTTTGTTCAAAATTTTGAAGTTGAAAATTAATTTTTCAAAAACTGTTGACAAAAACAACTTTATTTAAAAAGACAATAGAAAAAGGTATTGTATTTCTAGCTTTACAAAACGGTAAAGGGTTTTCCATATACAAGTTGTATATGAGATATCAATAAGGTTTTAACTTCATTTGAGAGCCCTATCAATAACATTATTTGTGTGAAATATAACATCGTTCAAATGGCCGCCGCGGCTTCGCTGGGTGGCGCGGATTCGAAATGGTCAATTTTCGATGACTTTGGCGCATAAATCAGTCTGAATTTGACCGATGGCATCGATTATGTTCTCTTTAAGGGCCTCGGTGGTTTGTGGCTTATTAGCATAGACCTGCGACAGCCCCATA
This sequence comes from Melangyna quadrimaculata, assembly GCA_949320155.1. Classification (NCBI taxonomy): domain Eukaryota; kingdom Metazoa; phylum Arthropoda; class Insecta; order Diptera; family Syrphidae; genus Melangyna; species Melangyna quadrimaculata. The sequence continues at coordinate 147,421,118 of OX439483.1, read as the reverse complement.
AGAAAAAGTCCAAAGGGGTCAAACCGCACGATCTTGGGCCAATTCACGTCGCCTCGGCGCGAGACAACCATGCCATGAAACCGATCGTGTAGAATATCGATTGTGTCTTGAGCTGTGTGGCACGTAGCACCATCATGTTGAAACCATTATGTCTTCGGTGTCCATATCATCCAATTCAGGCCACAAGAAGTTGGTGATCATCGACCTATAGCGGTCGCCGTTGACGGCGATGGCCTGGCCAGCATCATTTTCGAAGAAGTACGGACCTATGACGCCTCCAGCTCAAAATCCACACCAAACAGTAACTTTATTTGGATGCATTGGCACTTCGTGAATCTCGCGTGGATGGGTGTCGTCCCAAATCCGGCAATTTTGCTTCATTCACGTACCCATTCATTCAAAAATGGGCCTCATCGCTAAAGATGATTTTTCGACCAAAATTGGTATCAACTTCCAACTGCTCCAAAACCCAATTAGCGAGCACACGACACTGCGTATGGTCGTTTGGTTTCGGTTCCTGGGTCAGTTGGTTTTATATGGGTGTAGGCCCAAATCACGACGCAAAATTCGCCATGTTGTGTTCTGCTACAGGCCAAGTTCTTGTGAGTGTCGCAGAATTGACTACCTCGGATTCCGCTGCACACTCTTACCAACAGCGGCGATGTTATCGGCAGATCTATTGTTTCGTTGACGTACGGGTGTTGGCTCATTATTCACTGAGCCGGTGGACTCGAATTTGGACACCAAACGTTAAATAGTCGACTTGGAAGGACGACCATGTACCCCATAAAAAGGGCGCAACGCGCGCATCGTTTCCACAAGACCCATTTTGATAATAAAGTTTTATCATTTGAACGCGTTAACTTACCATGATGATTTGTCTTTAGTAACTGATTAAAAGACGATATTTTGAAAGAAAGTAAAAGAAACAATATGACCGCCACGATCTGACGAAAGAAAGTGTGAAAGAAAGTGTGTTAAGATTTTAAGATTGTATAAATATTGAAAAATAGACTTAAAAACTAAATAAAAAAGTAAAATAAAAGTGATTATTGTAAACAATTGAAATATTTTATTAAAAATATAAAAAAAAAAAACATGTGATGCTGCATTATATCGTGTAAATGTACATTCATCATTTAATTTTCTGAGGATGACCTGTTAAATGAGAAATTCTCGTACAGGAACGGATTTGTTTTTGTTGGTGATTGCAAGGGGCTCAAAACCGTTGAAGGCCCGTAGTGCAGAGTTATTTTTCTTCGTTTAAGTTTTCGATATAGATTATTTGTTTAAAATAAAAAATATATTTCTGTGGTTGTCCCTGTATAGTAAAACATCACTTCAAATTACTTTTTGTGGAATATGAGCCAAAACTTTACTTGTTAAATGAAAACTTTTTTTTCCCTTATTATAGGCGTTTTTACACGATTTAAGGCAGCCCCGCATGTTTTTTATATTTTTTTAATAAAATATTTCAATTATTTACAATAAACAATTTTATTTCTATTGAAAAGTCTATTTTTCACTATTTTTACAATTTTAAAATCTCAACACACTTTTTTTCAGCTAGGCAAAATGACACGTGATATTAGATTTTTTTTTTATTTTATTTTAATGTTTCACTCACGTACACTGTTTATGTGACAAAAGCCTCTTCCTCTCTTTCTTATTCACAATGAACGCAGCAAACAATTCCTTTGGGCGCCCAAGCAAGTAGCCGTCTAGCTTCACTGCGACCCTATGTCAATGCATTTGTGTTTGTGTGACTCACACAATTTTGAAAAATACTTCAATTTTTTCTCGATATGCCTCTTCCTGTACTTCTTATTCAATGGTTTTAAGTATTTTTTTAGAAAATTGCACCTCCCGCCTGAACGAGGGAAAATAGACCCCCCGCACATACGCCTTTTGTCTTGTCTCAACTCAACCTACACGCTCCATCTTTTTGTCATACCTTAGGTGAATCACCCTGTATAACTTTTCATATTTTTCACAAAAAAACCTTAAACCTAAACTAAAACTTTATTATCTGTTATAAATTTTATTACTTAAACTGGATCTCCCAAGCCCCCCGTACAGCCAAATTCTGAATCCACTACTGCCCTAGAGCAAGTAAAAATATTAAAATTTATTTTATCTAAATTTAAAAATTCAGAGAAAACCTGTCGATACCACCCACAACTCAATTGATTTGTTTATTATCTACACATAATGTCCTTGTTTGTTATTGGCTTTTATTCCAGTTTTATTCTACAGTGTTAGAATAAAATGTGAAAAATAAATATTACATGTGACTGACATGTTTTGTAGTGATTTGATTTCGCAAATAATAAAATTTTATAGAAGGAATATTTTGCAATACATTTTAGTTCAAAATATTTACAAAATAAGAATTTCTGTCAATTTAATGAAACGCACTACTAAATCAACCAAGGCCAAGGTTGCTACTATTGACAAAATTATAATGTGATATGCATGTACGATGAAGGACTATTATAGGTATATAAACTAAACAAGAGCCATAGCTTTTTAGTGCAGGTTCACCGAATTTTGTGAGTAAACTCTACATAAGCTGTTGTGGGAAGATAAGAGAAAATGGTTAGCGTCTAGCTGCATTCTTCTACAAGAAATATGGTTCGTTTTTTAGCAATGAAAACCTCCTTTATTACCTTTTTATTTTAGCACACCTATACATAGTTGCATCGCAAATAAAAAAATATTCCACACTAAAAAAACATTAAATTTTAAAAATCAAAAATAATGTTTGCTATTACAAAAAATGTGACACAAACTTTTAAAATTCAACTGCTTCACATTAAATACACTTGGCACCATATTTTTCTCGCATAAATTAATTTTAATTCATATCGAAATGTTTGCGAATTAAAATATAAAACAAAAACATAAAACAGTGTATATAACCGTGTATCTAGTTAAAGAAAAATAGAAAGAAACAGCACTTTAAGGAAGTCCTTGGAAAAGTTCGCTCCAGTTTTTAGAGTTTTGTCAGTTTTGATTGATTTCCCAAGACAAAAAAAAAAAAAAAGAAAACTGAGATGTTTGAAAATAATAAAGAAAAACTTTTTTTCTCACACAAAGTTTTTTCAAGAACGATTAATTATGATGTGTGTATTGAAAATACAAAATATAAAAATGATAAAGTGATGAGTGATGATAATGAAAGAAAATCAATTCACAAAGTGCTAATATTGACATAATGGTGTTACATATATTTCAAAGATCCGCAATCTTTTTTTAATTGAAAGAAAGATTTTGGTGGTATGATTTAATTTATTTGATTGAAAGTAAATATTATGTGACCAAACAAGAACTTGAAAGAAATTATTATGATATTATAAAAGAGGTTAGAAATTGAAACAAATGTCTATAGATTTAAATTATAATAAAATTCACGACTGAATCGCAATAACTTACTCGAGTAGTTAGCAGCAGAAATGTGGCTAGGAGGCATTGACGTATTGACGAAGTATGTTAATGGTACAAGCTTTATCTTAAAACATGGATGTTAAAAAAATGTTAAAAAAAAATAAATTATTTTGTTTTAATTGCTTAAAATTCTTAGCTATAGTAGTTTGATCTTAACAAAAAAGAAGCCAATAGATTTCTTGAACTAATGTGAGCTTATTAGAAAAAATTGTGCTTTCGCTAAATGGTATTCTTTGATGTTTGCACTACATGAAGGTTTTGCATTATTTAGCATGTCTGGGATGAACCAAGTTCTTTTGAAGAATCTGAAAAATCCAGCTACAGGAAGCAGTGGAAGTCTGCAATGGATGACGAGATGGCATCTCTAACTAAAAATTGTACTTGTAATAACAAATAAATGGGTCTACAATACAATATATTATGTTAAAATTTTGTTTAAAACATGTTTCGATAAAACGTGCCGTTTAAAAGATATATGCAAAAAATCTATTTTTTTGACATTTGACGCTATTTAAGTACAAATATGTTGTGACTTATGACTTGCCTCGAAAAAGTGTCAACACTATTTTCTAGATTATTATTATGCTCTACAAATGGAGTCTAAGACTTTTGTCGACAATTCGTCATTTAAGAGTAAAACGTGAAACACAAGAAATTTAGAATTTTTGTCAAACTTTTAAAATAATTATATCTTTAAAACGGTTGTTTTTAGGAAAAAAATAATATCTTTTTCTTATAGGGGGTTACATAATGTACAAACATTGCGATCAGATATTTTCAAAAATATGAACAGTTTAGGAGTTATACGTGAAAAACTGGTATTTTCGACATTTTACGTTTTTTGAAATGTCGAAATCTTCTTAACGGTGAGTCGTAGGAAAAAATTGTCAAAACTTTTTTTACTTATAATACTTTTCGATAGCATTTACCGTTTCCTAGTTAACCCCAAAATCTATAAAAATGAAGAGTTTACAAAACTACCCCAAAACTTTCCAAGCAAACCCCTTTTTTTCTCCCAAAAGACTGGACTAGTGGATATGTGTTGATGATGTGCAACTCTGCAATCTCTTGGTGTTCACAACGGCAAGACACATAGACCGTCTCTCAACATCGATAATTAAAGCGCTGTCAAACTTATAAAAATCCGGAGTTCCACAAGCAAACTAAGTAAACACACCCTGGCACTTGTTCGAGGCCACTATTTTCACAGAAGTTTTTATTGATAAAAACCTTCCGACAGGTTTTTTTCCAGGAAATTTTTGATACCTGTGAGTAAGTTAATATATTTTGCAATAAAAAAGGATAAATTTAAAGGAGTAACTTGGAAATTCCATAGGAATTTCACAATTTATAAGAATGGACTGCAAAAATGGGTATACAAAAATGCGTCACTTGATTGAGGACACTTGAAAAATCTTAAAAAAAAAAACAAAACTATAAGAATGTTTACTTTTTTTTTGTTTTTAAACATTAATGTATAAGTTTTTGTCAATTAATAATGAGTATGCCCACCATTTTTTTAAATTAGCTCTATTAGACGGTTTGGAATTAAATCATACAGTTTTTTGGAATAATCCAGTGAAATCTGGCTCCAGGCAATGTAGTTACCTTCGACCAAGACGTCCTTATCTCAAAACTGTCTACCAGTATCAGAAACTTTTCGACATAGCCAGGGCCAAACGTTTTCGATGATGTTTTAGTCCGGTGAATAGGGTGGCTATGGTAGAAGTCCAACGTTTTCCGACTGAATCCAGCTTCTAGATACCCTGGAAGTATGGAGAGGGGCGCTGTCTTTCCGTTCATTTTTGTAGTTTTAAATTCCAATTCAATTGTTCCATAATAGGTGAAAGCTCTCTACACCATAACACGTGATGTATGACTGTGATGACTTGACAAAATAAGTTCTTCTTTTCTTTAATCGTGAAAATAAAAGTTGTAACCATCGGGTTCGTCAAGATTAAATTTTTTTTCATCTGAAAAGACAACCTTTTACCATGCGTTGCTACAGGCAACATGCTCCCTGGCGAAATTCATCCGTACCTCCGTAGAACCGGTTTCTTTTTGATTTTCATACTCTTGATGTTACCACTGGTTTTAATAATCCTTAAAACCGTCGAAATACTGGCTGATACCCCACTTTTTGACCTTATTTTAGACGCTGATAGTGTGGAATTTGAAGCTAGCCGCTGAATGAGTCGCTTTCCTTGGATTGTTGTTGCTTGAGATGTGTGTCCTTTTCTTTTTTTTCCATAGTTTTCAGTGTCTGCTAGATAGCTGTTGACAAAGGTCTTACTTATGTTCGGTCTCCTAGCTATTTCTCGGCCTGAGAATCCCAGTTAATTTAAAGCATCTATTGACCCTCTTTCTGCTTCTGTCAACGTGTTTCCAGAGCCCATTTTAACTTGAAATTTAAAATAAAATGTAGTTTTCTATTCTTTCTTAAATATTTCAAACTTTTGTTTGAAAAAGATCGACGATGTTAACTTTTGCCAAGCAATTTTTGGAATGGCCTCAATCAAGTGACACAACTTTTTATATCCATTTTATGCAGTCCATTCACATAATTTGGGAAATTTCTATGGATTTTCCAAGTGAACTCTTTAAATTTATCCTTTTTTATTGCTAAATATATATACCTACTCACACGTATCAAAAATTTCCAGGAAAAATATTGCTCACAGGTATTTAACGAGAAAAAAACTATTATGATAATAGTGGCCTCAAACAAGAGACAGTGAGTGTATAAATGTGAATTACCTTTTATACGGCAGACATATGAAGAAGGCTTTTTTACACTAGAATACGTGCGAAGTGAAGAGCAGCTTGCAGATGCAGTAACTAAACCATATGTAAATAAATTTAAAATAGAATTATAAACAAAGTGGAAGTGTTGAATAAATTATATAATTATGAATTCTATACTATTAATTATGGCCCTCACTGTATTTCGTGTATTTTTTTCTTTCTCATTGAACAGTACCTACTTCTTTGTCAAGAGGAATACTTATTGATTTTTTTTTAATAAACTAATCATAGTTCAGTTCTCCCACGAAACAAGAATAAGCTTTTTCATTTCTAACATTTAAAATCCTTAGAGCGGATTTTTAGAAAATTAGTAAAAATTATAAGTGTTTGGCAAACATTTTTAAGAAAATATTAATCAAAAAAATAATATTTTATGTATATGGTAATTTAAAAAGAATCATAAGCCCATTTTAGAAAAATCGATTTTTCAAACAAAAATTTTGATTTTTTTAAATCGGAACATTTTTTTTGAAATGTTGGTAATCTAATCAATCATTTTTATATAATTTCTGATGTCAAACTCATTTTTTCTCATTTATAAAATAGTCAAATCCACTAAAATATATATCACTGAATAGGAATTTACACATACTCATAACATTGCACAAAAACTTTATGTTATACCACACTATTTTCTATAAATTTCGGAAATTTCAAATAATTCAATAAATGAAAATTTTGACATAAAGAATACATCACTTTTAACCTATTGAATGATCGAAAGAGAAAAATGTGTATTACTTCTGTAATTTAAAATTCTCTTTTTTTTTTTCGCTACACCTTGAGTGAGTAGAGGAGCAACATTCTTTAGTTACACCATGCCTGAATGAAAGAAACATATTTGAAGCGCTTAGAAGATGAAGGACGTAAGCGACATTTCTGAACATTTGAGTTATAATCATTTAAAGTTTATTGCCTATAACTTTTTTTATGAAAATAATAAAAATACTGTATGGATAATTTAAAGTCAATAAAAATCAGGTGAATTTAATTTAAAGAATCTATTTTATTTAACGCAAATAGTTGTTGAGATATTTACACTTTTGTGCATTTAACACTTTTATCTAGGAACTTTTTTGTATATAATTTAATTTTGTTTTTATAAAGGTGTTAAGTGTCTTTTTGATATGTTGTAATTAACTTATTTTTTGTTAGCTTTTCTCTTTTACTTCTCCAGGATCTGCTGAAATTGCATTTAAATAAGACTATTGATGAATTTAGCCATCATGTTAAGCCACCTGCGCCGGAATATTCAAATTTGAAGTAGTGTGTTCTTGCCTGCACATGTACTAATTTTTGTGATGTTCACCTATAATGTCTTATCTTAAAGTGCCAACTTAACACCTTTATCCACGAAATGAAAAGTTCAGATACAATCATTTTTGTATAAAAGACTTAATATAAAGGACTTAAGCGCATTTAACACATTCATCCACAAAGTTTATTATTAAAGTGATTGCATATAACACCTTCATCTTTGGCTAAATATGAATCTAGAGGCGATAGAAGAGTACAGACGAGTCAGAAATTTAAGTTGCCATACAACACTTTCATCTGTAGGTAAAAAGCCAAATTTCAAAAAATGTCACTTAACACCTTCATCTTCTAAGCGCTTCATTTTTTACTTTTGCAATGTATAATCCTTTTTTTTTCGCTTGCACATTGAGTGAGTGGTGGAAAAACATATTTGTTACCTACTTCTGTTGTTTTTAATCTTTTTTCTCATTATAAAAAGCCGAATGCATTTTTTAGGTATCAATAGATTGCATGATTTAACGAAACATTTTTATTAATTCTTTAATTTAAAATCTTAGAAGAAGAAATAGAGAAACGGACATATTGAGGAAAAAGTGAGGCTTTTTTCAAAATAGTGTGAGTTACACAAACACAAATGCATTCACACAGGGTTGGAATGCAGTGAGATAGCTAAATGCTGGGGCCCCAAAAGAATTTTTAACTGTGTAGTTGAGAGATGTATTTTTAAGAATAGTAAAAAAGCTTATTAAACTAAATAAAAAAGTGAAATAAATGTAAACATAGTTAAGATATGCAATATATATAACATATGCGGTGCTGCATTAAATCCTGTAGAAACATTATGTGGAATAAGAGACACAATCAGCCCGTGAGATGCAAAAATTGTAAACTCCATATTATAGGTGTTTTTACACGATTTAACGCATATATTTTTAAATAAAGTATTGCAAATATTCACTATGTTAACTTTTATTTCCCTTTTTTTATTTAGTATGTTCACTATTTTAACGTTTTGAAATCTCTAAACACTTTCCTCTAGCTCGGCAAAATGACAGTGGTGCGTTCTTTTTCTATAAACTGTTAACTATTGTTGTTGTGTAAAAAAAACTTAAATTGTCATTGTTAAAAGTGTTACACTGTGTAACATTTCGTTTAGGATCGATCAATGTTAAAAATATTGTTGGTATGTCAATCGAAAGGGGTTGAAAAAAAAAAATCGAAACACATTTAGAATGAAAATAATCAAGGAAAATTTTTTATTGCATCACATTTTATTAGAAAAAATATTATGATCACTGAAATGCATATCTATAATATTTAAATTAAATTCTTCTAACATGTTCATATCAATAATAAAAATAATTTATTTATTTTGTTCAAAAATTCTATTTGAAAATTTAAAGCCTTATTGATTGTGCGAAATTTTCGTACGGGTCTTCTGGTATTATCAAAACTTTTAAGAGCATCTACATAAAAAATTATTTGAATAGGTTTATCTAATTATGAAAAAGCCAAAGAAAAGGTGAGAAGAACCTGCTGTTAATAAGAACACAATCAAAAATATTTTCTAATTAAAAGGTAGAATGTACAAATTAAAAATCACCCACATCTTTTTATACAAATTCTTGGAGTCGTTCTCGAGAAAAATTAAATATTGCTTAACGGATTTTAAAACATTTGTATGTTATATTGTAAATTTATAAACATGATTTTTTAAGTATTTTAGGAGATAATGCAAAATTACTATAAACCAACCTTTGTAAAACTAACCAAAGGCGTTTTTTTTTATATGTATGTATATACAGTGCCTTGCATTATAAACGCACCTGAAAAATGTATTTTATAGAAAACTGGAAATGGAAGCGACACCTTACTATTTTTTTATTTAATGGCATCAGCAAACAAGTGAATTGAACAAAAACAAAAGTCTCGTTATTTTCCCTAGCGTTGTTTAGAAAATAAAAACAGATTTTTTCGTATTCCAGAAGTATAAACGCACTATGAAAATCTCGTTTAAGCTTCATTTAATTATGAGTTTCGAGATGACAAACAACGAAGCCGCGTGGTATACATTTAGCGATACGGAAAAGGCCAAAATTTAAGACTTTCGTTCAAGTATCCTAAGATGTAGGGCTATTTTTAGAAAAATTTCAAGATTGGGTCGTTTTTACGTAATTTCATACAAGATCCGGGGGTCCGCAGATGCTGACACGTCGCGATAATAGCTGAATAATTAATGTTGCATCTAATTCGGTGCATTTTTTGAGCGAAATTCGTTACGAATTGGGGTAAGGCGTTTCATTTTCGACGGTTTTTCGCACTTTAAGAAGCAGTGGAGTGATTGTTTGGGGCAAAATGGCGCCAGCACCAAATCTGACAACAGCCCACAAACAAAATATATTGGAATTTACCCGTCAAAATATGGACCGCTTTTGGAAAACCGTACTTAACATTTTATTATTTAACGCTTTAACTCTTCTTATTTTAAAAATTTATTTAGGCCACAATTTAATGCGTTTCTTGTGCCAATAACCGTTAAAACCATCTGGCCCATCAAGGCTTAACTACTTGTTGTCACTGAAAACAATCTTTGTAAACAAAAAAGTAAAAGTAGTAGTAGCCCGTAGCGTAAAGGTTAGTGCGTTCGAAGAATGTCAACTCGAGGTCTGGGTTCGCTTCCTAGCCTCGTCCACCTAAAAACTAAAAAGTTTTTTTTCAGAGCTACTGCCTCTTGCGAGGAATTGACAAATCCTCCAAGAGTATCACTTATCACGAATAAGTGCTTCTTGTATAGCGGTTCGGATTCGGCATAAAATTGTAGGTTCCTTCCATTCCTGTCGACAGGCGCACACAGCAATTGTAGCGATTTGTTAGTCACTAAGCCCTGGTTCTTCACGAGCCGTTGTGCCACCCAATTTTTTTATTTTTTTTTATTTTAAAAGTTAAATTTCAAAAAGTTGAATTTTTAAAAAAATACAAAACGTGGAGTTTTGACAAAATATTTATTTTGACCTGCAACTAATAATATCTTTACCTCATTGCTACCTTGCTGAATTTGTTCCAAAGACTGATACTCTGCAAGTGGAATCATTCGATGCCCTTCTATGTCGCATGTTTGCAAGTAATTTTAGAACTTTGCCGTGAGGTTGGGGTTCCAATAAGACTGGTTCCAAATTTTTCTTCAAAAACTCTCTTTTCAAAATTGTCTGGTTCAAATAATTCTGGTTTTATAAAATGCATTGTTAGGGACACATAAATCCCTTTCTTTTTTAATGATATCTGAAATAAATCTGGATTTTGCGACCAAAACTTTTTTTGTCAAGTTTCAACAAATGACCAAGCCTTTTGTGGAGAGAGTTGGGCCAACATCAGAACAATAGATTTGATTTAAATTATCCAAGAGATTTGTGGGTTCACCCTTGGGTCTTAAGAACTCAATATTTATTGTAGGAGCCTCCAACCGAGATATAGGGGCCTCAAGTTGCAGAGTCTTCAACAGAGCTGAAAGGGCCTTCAATAGAGTTCTTGGGTCTTAAAAAAAAGTGTAGGGGCTGCCAACTGAGATCTGGGGGCTCTAACAGAGCTGTAGAGGCGTCAAGCAGAGCTGTAGGCTCAGGAAATTGTACCTGTCCCGTGGGAAAAGTCATGCCCTGGCAATCCAATCGATTAGTGTAAGTGAACTTTTTTATATACAAAACAAAATTATTTTTCTAAACAAATTTTTCTTCACAGTTGTTTCGGTCGATGTGAGAGCTGTCCAAATGGATACTGTGAACTTTTCGGTACTTGCAATTGTTTTTCCGGTCATGATGTTGCCGGAGGATCATGTTCGAATATACACTCCCTGTCACTTGTTTGAGGCCACTATTTTCATAAAAAAATTTTCTCGGCAAATACCAATAAGCAATATTTTTCCTGGAACTTTTTGATACGTGGGAGTAGGTAAATATATTTTGCAATAAAAAAGGATAAAGTTAAAGAGTTAATTTGGAAAATCCATAGAAATTTCTCAAATTATGTGAATGGACTGCAAAAAATGGATATAAAAAGTTGTGTCACTTGATTGAGACCATTCCAAAAATTGCTTGGCAAAAGTTAACATCGCCGATTTTTTTCAAACAAAAGTTTAAAATATTTAAGAAAGGATAGAAAACTATATTTTATATTCAATTTAAAGGAACTGGGATTCTCAGGCCGAGAAAGAGCTAGGAGACCGAACAGAAGTAAGACCATTGTCAACAACTATCAAGCAGACATTGAAAACTATGGACACAAATTAAAAGGACGCACAACTCAACCAACTATAATCCGAGAAAAGCGTCTCATTCAGCGGCCAGCTTCAAATTCCACACAATCAGCGCCTAAAATAAGGTCAAAAAGTGGGGTATCAAACAGTATTTCGACGGTTTTAAGGAAAATTAAAACCAGTGGTAACATAAGTCGTATGAAAATCAAAAAGAAACCGGTTCTCGACAGCTATACAAGAAACTACGGAGGAATTTCGCCAGAGATATGTTGCGTGTTGCAACGCATGGAAAAAGGTTGTCTTTGCAGATGAAAAAAAGTTTAATCTTGACGGACCCGATGGTTACAACTTTTATTTTGACGATTAAAGAAAAGAAGAACTTATTTTGTCAAGACATCACAGTCATACATCACTTGTTATGGTGTGGAGAGCTATCACCTTTTATGGAATAATTGAATTGGAATTTATAAATACAACAATGAACGGAAATAGTTACAAATGCCTGCTGTAACGTGTGTTTCCAAGGCTAAGAAATATATTTGAACCTCTACCTTGGATATTCCAATAAGGCAACGCACCTATCCATACTTCCCGGGTAGCTAGAAGCTGGATTCAGTCGGAAAACATTGGACTTTTACCATGGCCACCCTATTCACCGGACTCAAACATCATCTAAAACGTTTGGGCCTGGCTATTTTGAAAAGTTATTGATGCTGATAGACAGTTTGGAGATAAGGACGTCTTGGTCGAAGCTAACTGCAATTCCTGGAGCCAGATTTCACTTTATTATTCCAAAAAACTGTATGATTTAATTCCAAACCTTCTAATAGAGCTATTTTCATAAAAATTCTGGCATACTCATTTTTAATTGGCGAAAACATAATGGGGCATATTCTTAGTCGCAGATAGACCCAGGTTTAACTAAGCTACAGTTTAAGACAATTTTGTCTCAATGAATACAGCCCGATTTTAATTACAAATTGTTGGCTTTATATTTTTATACGATAACTAACTTGGTATACTACACAAATAGCTTCCAATATTTAGAAATGATAAACATAAAAAAATAGAATCAACGTCCGAAAATTCAACGAAACCTATGTTTAATTTAGACCCAGGTCCAAAATGACTATGAAAACGCCCCATTACATTAATGTTTAAAAACAAAAAAAAGTAAACATTTTTATAGTTTTGTTCTTTTTTTAAAAAATTTTTCAAGTGGCCTCAATCAAGTGACGCATTTTTGTATACCCATTTTTGCAGTCCATTCTTATAATTTGTGAAATTCCTATGGAATTTCCAAGTTACCCCTTTTAATTTATACTTTTTTATTGCAAAATATATTTACCTACTCACATGTATCAAAAATTTCCAGGAAAAATATTTCCTACAGGTATTTATCGAGAAAAAACTTTTGTGAAAACAGTGGCCTCAAACAAGTGACAGGGAGTGTATGTCCGAATTGTAACAAAAACGGCTGGTGTTCCTCCGCGGAAAAGTGTGAATGCAATCAAGGTTAAAAAAATATGTCAAAATATGACAGTTGTAAGCCACTATGTGAACCTCGATGTTCGGCAAAACAGGTATATTGTTTGGCTCCAGGTGGGCGTTCTTGTCGACGAGGATTTGAAATGTCGAAGGATAAAAATTGTGTTTTGGTTTGTTCCAAAAAATGCCCAGCAAAAAGTCGTTGTTATGCTCGAGACAAATGAAGCGCTTTGAAGATGAAGGTGTGTTAAGTGATTTTTTTTTTAATTTTGGCTTTATAGCTACAGATGAAAGTTTTATATGAAAACTTAAATTTCTGACTCGTCTGTACTCTTCTATCACCTCTAGATTCATATTTAGCCAAAGATGAAGATGTTATATGCAATCACTTTAATAATAAACTTTGTGGATGAATGTGTTAAATGCGCTTGAGTCCTTTATATTAAGTTCTTTATACAAAAATAATTTTATCTGAACTTTTCATTTCGTGCATAAAAAGGTGTTAAGTGGGTACTTATAGGTGAACACCACAAAAATCAGTGCATGTGTAGGCAAGAGGCACCAGCCAACACACACTACTTCAAATTTGAATATTCCGACGCAGGTGGCTCAACATGATGGCTATATTTTGTATAGGCTTACGCATAATTTGAAAGCGTTATTTTTCACACACATCTATTAGTCTAAGAGCCAACGACATTAAAAGTCAAGTCATTTGCGTAATGTTGTAACCCATGCCAAAACATAGCCGATACCCTTGACGTATGGGTGTTAAATTGTCCTTAAAGGTCTGACAAAAATGGCAGAAAAATTTGCTCCAATCAGGACACTCTCACAGGCTTAAGTTCAAAAACGCAGACCGAAATTCGGTGAAGAACACCCCAGCAGAAAACTTTTATAGTCAAATGGCATACTGATGGATCGAGAATGAATGACTGGGGCGGGTATATTTGGGCCAAGAACCAAACTATCTGTACCGATGGGACAGTCCACAAGCATTTTCCAGGCGGAAGTAAACGCCATAGGTAAATGTGCAGAACGTAACCTTGAAAGAAACTGCCGAAATCGTAACATTGCCATCATGTCAGATAAACAAGCCGTGCTTAAAGCGTTAAGCTCCTATGGTATGGGAATGCTTGCGGAGGTTAAATGAACTGGGCAAAAATAACAATGTCTAACTCTATTGGGTACCGGGTCACGCGGGTATCGGTGGTAAAGAGGAGGCAGACTCCCTAGCCAAAATAGGGGCAATAACTCCCTAACAGGGCCTATTGCGGATAAGGTGGAAATGTGATCAAAAACAAGATCAAATTAGAAGAGGAGTGAACTCCCAAAACTGAGGCAGGCCAAACTACTTTGGGAACTACAACCAAGAACGCTACAAAGCCCTCATAAATCTCATCAGGAACAGCCTAAGAATAATAACGTGCAATTGGAAGTTTTTCAATGAAATCTATGTCTTGGTGTAACGTTTTTGCTTCAAAACCAAACCGGAAGTGATTCAGCAAAATAGCAGACGAAATTCCTTCACGAATACCCCAGCAGACTAATTTGATTTTTACTTTATTGCAAGGTTCAATTTAGGGACTCGATAAAATGGATTCGCAGGGAGTACGGTTCATACCTTTACAAAGAATGCTATGATGAATGTGTTCCTTATAGTTATAGTAAGGTTATTATAGCCAAAAGTAACAAACGTCCCGATTATAATCAAGATTTTATGCAAAGAGAAAACAAAATTTGGATCTTTTCAACAATTTTTTCATCCCTTGGAAAATAGTTAGTTTGTTATAAGTATCGGCCTCCCCATAGTCTACTCTCGAATAAGCCACTATAATGCAAAAAACACGAAAAACCTCCTGATTCTGTAAGAAGTTTGTTGGTTGAAAATTGATTGTGTGATATAATCTTTAAAAAAAAAGTTAACAAAAACGTTATTTTCCCCCTTTCAGACTGGAATATTTTTGAAAATTTGAAATAATCCAATCCAATCGAATGCAATTTAGTTCTTTTAAAGCACTGGAAAAGGTATAATCTTATTTTTGCCACAGACATTTAGTTCAATTTGTTTCCCCTGTGTAATCAACCGGTCACTGAAATGAACACTCAGCCGCCTTTTTCTAAGTTTTATGAGTTTATACATTTTTTTTTTTTAAAGTAAGTCCAAAAAACCATTCGGTTTTCAATATTTTACTGATAATTGATAAGAGCATTTGAATTTTGAAAACAAACAGAAAAGACGTTAAAATACAAACTGTTTAAAAATTACCATCTTCCTATATTTTTTTTTCTGATATACGAATGTGCGTGGGAAACATCAGTTTCAGGAGTTTTAAATAATTTAAAGGCCAAATGACGGCCCTCACACTCTAAAAATTGTCTAAGCCTTTTTCTAAAGTTTTCAAGCATTGCTATAGAAATATGAAGGTTCGAATGTTTCGTTTGAGGGACGACCGTTATAAACAAAAACTTTTAGGAATCCCCCCAACAATTGCAGGGAGCCACATTATAAATAACCACGTTTTCGCTAGTTATATGGCTTCAAAATCAGGTGGCGACAATTCGTCAACGACAACCAATAGGGATATAAATGCAATTATTGTTTAACGATTCCTTGAATAAAACGTCTTGAAATACCAAGTGCACCCACCTGTTTTCGAAGTGAAAGCCTGAGAGATAATTAAAATGAAGCTTATATCCTCTTGATGATGGGGGTAAAGACCGTACTCTTAGGCCCATTTCTAGTGCTCTCGACGGTATTAACCCATGTAAGAATTATAACCGGCTACTACATAGCAATATTGAAATGCTAGCAAAAGTCACTCTGCACTCAAATAATCGACATTGAAAATTGATATTAAACAACCAAATTGCCAAAAGTTTTGGTCATTGAGAATGATGCATAGCATACCGTTGTGAATTAGAAGAAAATTGGAAATCATCAACGAATAGTTGATCATATTTTTAATATATTAAATTTTTAAATGCTAAATTTCAATATTTATCAACTATCAATAAGTAATTGACAATAAAAGTAGAGCTGTATTAATCTTTACGAACGCAAGACCCTTAGTGACACTTTCATATATTTATCGAAAGTGAAAAACAAAACAATCTCAAGAAAGTGATTTTAAATTTAAATAACAAAATATAATAAGGTATAATATTTCAGATTTTCTTTGAAAGCATAGACCGATTTCAAATGGCAGTATTATTATTGTTTTGTTTTGGTAATAGAATAGACCAAATTTCTTTTGTTTGCCAAAACCCATTTGATGCAAGAGTGAAAGCGATTTTCAGAAAGACGAAACAATACTTTATTTTTGGTATAAAGGCACTCAAATAAACAGACAAGAATATACAAATAGCAGCTATGTTGTAAGGCAGACGTGGACAGATGAGAAGGTGAAAATGGGGGAAATGATCACTCAATAGCGAGAAATTTTGTTCTTGCGTCTATCAACTGTACGTACTACTCTTTTGATCAAGAAGAAAAGTTCAACTATGCGCATCTTAAAAAGTTCCTATTAAATTTAATTGTTAATTTATATCATTTATGAATTATTTCAGTGAACGGGACTAATTTCAGTAAAATCATCAAAAAAAAAGGTATTTTTAAACGATATAGGTAGCTGGACAGAAAAAAATATTCGGTTCTCATAATGCAATCGCTGGTTGTTAACTGGAAATTGTCATATTGATGAACAAAATTGTCAATATGACATTTTGTTTCCCGGATTTGATGATAGCGATTGTTAATATGAAAATTTTCAGTTGTCAATTTGCGATTATCAATACGATGACCGGGATTGTCAATATGATGATATCAATTATTGTCAAAACGATGACCGATATTGGCCATCGTGATTTTCAATATGAAAACCTAGATAAATGAAAGAACAAAGAAAAACAATAAATCTTAAGACAAAAAAATATCGTTTTAAAATTTTCATTTAACAACACTAATTGCCAATATGATGATTACCTCTTTGCAGTTGTCGTATTGGCAATCACGATCGTCAATATGAAAATCCGGACAAAATTTTGAGCAGAAATTAAACTGTAAAACGAAATGCTCTCCTGTTTTTATTCTTAACTTCGTGTGAAGCGCGTCATTCGGCTTGTTTTTAGATTTGAAATATTGAGGTATCGAAAATCGCGTCGATCAATATTGCAATCGTGGTTGTCAATATGACCATCGCGGTTGTCAATATGACAACCGTAATTGTCAATACGATGATCGTGGTTGTCAATACAATTATCGTTGATAATCAATATGACGATTGTGGTTCTCAATATGATTAAAAGAAAAGTTTTCAATTTTAAAATTAATTATCGGAAATTTTCATGTTGATGATCACGGTCGTTGGTTGAAAAATAACAACTTTTTGCATCAACTTGATGAATAAAACTATCGTTTTTGATTCAGTATGTGGTGTCGGAATCAGAACTGGAATAGGTTTTTTATTTTGTCTCTTAATTTGCCTAAGGATTTGCCACCATTTTGAAACCAATTATTTCGGTCAATATAAGATATTTATGTAACCCCAATCGAATCTTCATATATGTGAATACTGTTGCAGATACTCTCGATGACATCAAAAAAATTGCCATCCAACGATGCTATTCAACTTTATTACCAACTGCCGATGAGATTGAGCCGCATATATTTGTCGATTCAAGTTCGTACGCATGTGCAGCTGTTGGATATTTCCGAATCAAAAGAGGAAATGAAATCTAGATTGCCTTCGTCGCTGCCAAAACAAGATGTGCTCCACAAAAAGGAATGACAATTCCCCGCCTTGTGCTTCAAGCAGCAGTTCTAGGAAGCCGTCTTGCAACATCGATAGAAAATTGTCACGACTTTCGTTTGAACCGTATCATGTTTTGCAGTGACTCGAAAAATACTGTCCTCTGGATTCGTTCAACAACCAGAAGATACAAACAGTTCGTAGCTTGTAGAGTAGCTGAAATTCTCAGCAGTATAATACCATCACAATGGAGATGGCTGCCAACAGAACTAAACACCGCTGATGACGCCACTCGTGCTCGCCTACAACCAAATTTTGATCCAGTGTCTAAGATGGTTTATGGGGCCTGATTTTTTACTTCATGATGAACAATACTGGCAAGAAGAATCACATATTTTGAGTTCTGAAAATTGTATCACAGAAGAACTGTCAGCTGGAGTCATATTGCTGACAAACACAGGTGAGTCCTTAGTCAACTTTGTTAATTTCTCATGCTATTTAGAACTACGCCGATTCGTCGCATGGATATACCGATTTGTTAACAACACTCAGATAAAAAAAAGAATACAAGTCTGATCACCAGAATGGAGAACTTGCAGCTTCCGAGCTCACCGCTGCAGAAAAGTTAAAAACGGAAAATCGGCTTTTTGGCCTAGACTGCATTCAGAAGAATATTGCAGCAGCAAATATCGAGAGGGTGTTCAACTGCCCAGCACACCCAAGCGCTGGTGGTTGCTGGGAACGGCTAATTCAATGTGTCAAACGCTTGTTGTATAAGGTCTTGAAAGAGGAAGCACCAAGATTGGAAACATTCAGAAGTGTGCTCATAGAGGCCGAAAATATAATTAACAGCCGACCTTTAACGGAGCTACCGCTCACGTCAGATGAAGATGAACCATTGACGCCAAATCACTTCCTTCTTGGCCGACTCAACTCAATGCAAACGCCAGACACAAAAGAGAATCGAACTTGTCTACGAAAGCAGTGGAGAATTGCACAAAATCTTAAAGACAGACTATGGAAAAGATGGACGTTGGAATATTTACCTTATCTGCTGCTCCGTTCCACTAAAGAAAGGTCAACTAGTCCTAATTTGTGACGATTATCAATCACGAAGTCAATGGCAGAAAGGAATTATTACAAAGGTTTTTGAAGCACGTGGTCAAGTTTGCATTACATATCCGGTCCTCATCATTTTGTTTACCGAACATTTTTGACTCATGATGGAAGCAAATGGTGAGGTAATGTGGTACAGGTCGGTAATGTGGTATAGGCAGTTTTTTTCGAAGACCAAGAAACCAATTGGAAGTTTGGTATTCCTTGTTTACACATCCTCCCCTTGAGTCCTGGCACTCACACATTTTTTTTGTTCCATAGTAGTAAGATTTTCACTGACTAATACTACGTTTTCATTAGAGCCGAAAGGAGGTAGTTAAAAGGTAGGCAAAAAAGTGTTTTCATTATCAAATTTGCTAATTTCATTTGACATCTCATTTCATTTTGAATTTGGAATGACAGTTAAAAGTTTGTTTTTGTTGTTTTCTCTTTGTGTTTTGACATTTTCATGCAAGAGCTTTTAAAGCTTTTTTAATCGACTGCTCGTGGATGGATTTACCTCATTTCGAACCTCATTTAGTGCAAATTTGGTTTGAATTAGCTTATTTCAGAACGAGAATTTCTATGGGAAATGAGGTAATTTCGGATCTGATTTGGAAATTTGCAACAAAATTACCTCATTTGGCCCAGTGAAAACGTAGTATAAGATTGGATGTCTCACGAAAACACAGCATAAATGTTAAGTTATGATAAAAACTCAACTTATCAAAACATACATAAAAATCACATCTTTCAGCTTTTTACTTTCCCGTTGAATAAGCCTTGCAGCAAGATAACCTTCAAACTCAACTTTTGGATCCGCGCCTGTTTGAAGAGGGCAAAACGTTTAAGAAATCTTGTGTTATGTTCTGTTTTAAATAGAGAGGGTTTATATGCGAGAGCTCATGACACAAAGTATCCTTTTCATCTATGGTCTTGCTTTCAGACTGAATTTTGTTTATTTTGAAATACATGAATTTTTTTTTCTTCTTGAAATGTATCGCAAACTTGTCTACTTAGCCATGGAGAGTTGTTAGATTATAACATATTTATATTATTGGCATGAATTTTTGTTCTTTTATGCCATTAGAACAGATTGAGATATGATGACATACCTACATACAACATATTTGTATGATGTCTGGCACGGTCAAGTAATAACGTTATAAAACTGAATATTTTAAATAAATTGGGCGGGCGGGCGTGAATTGAGATTGGGATATTGTGTTTTTGAAAATGATTTATTGACCAATTTTGATTATACTTAAAATAACGAAAATTAAGGTTTTAATCTTATCCACTTTTTAAGTATTGTGTTTTTGGAAATATTAGGAGTAGAATTTGTTAAGCAATATATTTGCTGGTGGCCAATGGTAATTTGCTAAGGAAATTCGTGAAAGTAGTCCATTCGATTTTGGTTTGATAATATAATACATAAGTAACAAATAATAAATAAAATTGTCAGCAAAAAGTGTTAAGATTGGCGTTAAATCGAATTTCATTTAAATTTTAATTGGTAAAAAAATCCACTAAGGGCCAATTTGGCCCATTTACCTGATACCACGTTTAATATAAAATTGCCATTAAGAACACTTACGTTATTTATTTTTGATTCATTCACTCTCCTTTAGCTTTAAATTGCTGCTTTAAATTTATATGCTTTTTAAAAATATCTTTGGAATTTGTATTTTATTTTGACTGATTAACTATCAATTTAGCACTAAATCAAGTTTAAAATAGCGTATGTTTGTTCACACTCAATTAGAGTTGACAGTCAGTTTTGTGTTTGCTCATTTTATTTGTAATCTGAAAGTGTGATTTGAATAACCAGTGTGTTTTTTTATAATACTAATTCTATATTCTACTGAAATACATCAGCCAAGTAGATAGTCTTAGAGCCCACAGCAAATTTTGGGGTGCGAAAGTGAACCAAAAAAAAATTATATGAATCGAAAGGTGTGTTAAGGATAATTAAATAAATGCAAGTTTGGCAGTCCCTGGTGGCGGCTGTTAGGAGGGAGGGGCAATTTTCTAAAAAATTGACTTAAAACAGAAAAAAAAATATATTTAAAAACAACGGTAGCATGTACAATGGCCTGTTATATTTTCATGAAAGGCCAGAAGTCCCTTCTTTCATTTCGTTTTTAAATAATCCCACCAAGTTTCAAAACTGTAAGAATTTTTTTTCCCCATGTTTTTCCTATTTTAACTGGTTGCTGAAATCATAATTTAGCCGGATTTTTCTTCTTTTTATGAGAAAGCTGGTTCAGTTTCTTTTTAATATCTTAAAAAGTAAAAGTCCTAGAACCATCCGGTTTTCAGTTTTTGACTAGAAATTGATAAGGGCATTGAATTTTGGAAACAAAAATAGTACTTAAATACGTGTAATTTTGCGAAAAAAAAATATTTTTTACCATTTTTTTTAATTTTTTTCAAAATTTTGAGTTCAAACATTAATATTTCAAAAACTATTCAATGAAATAACTTTATTTAAAAAGGAAATGGAAGAAGGGACTTCTGGCCTTTCATGAAAATATAACAGGACATTTTACATGTTACCGTTGTTTTTTAAATGTTTTTTTGTGTTTAAAGTCAATTTTTTAGAAAATTGCCCCTCCCACCTAACAGCCGCCACCAGGGACTGCAAGACTTGCATTTTTTTTATCAGCCTTAATACGCTTTCGACTCATATAGTTTCTTTTTTTGGTTCACTTTCGCACCTTAGTTGGACTTGTTGAATTATTGATTCAATATAGCTTTTAACGGCCTTTAGTCCATAAAAATTGGCTATTTTTGGTACATTGAAAACAAAATCCAGACTCTATATAATTTCCTTAGGTTTTTTGCTATATTGCAATCAAAAATCGTTGCAAAACAGTTTTATATATTTTTAATATTGGAGAATTTCCAAAACCAAACGTTATAGAGTAATTTTGAGGTATAATTCGTATTCAGTGCATTAAAAACATTAAAATAATTGTAGATTGTTTTTGCACCAGATGGGTTTTCCAATCTTGTTTGTTTTTTTTTCCCACATCGCACTTTATGATTACAAGCAAAATAGCGACTGTCAACGCTATTTGAGAGTTAATAAAAGAAAACAGTTCGTAAACTCTCTATTATGGTTAAACGTCCCTCCTTAAAAGTGGATTTTGTAGTTTTAGCTAAAACCAATTTTAAATTAATCAAACAATTAGTTAAAGTGTGAATAAATACAAATATTTAAAATCTATCGATTTCTAATTTTTAATAGTGAATTTAAATTTGGTGCAGTGCATTAATGCCCACGGAATTATCCCCCTCGGGTGTTAATTCCCAAACAAAAAGGAATTAACCCCCGCGGGTGTTAACTCCTTTTTAAATTGGTAATAAGGCCCACCACAAAAGGAACTAAGACCTGCGGGTGTTTTCG
>OX439483.1:146789937-146798417 GCA_949320155.1 Melangyna quadrimaculata | reverse complement strand
TCTCGTCTCGGTCTCGTACAATTAAGTCTCGACCCGGTCTCATCTATGATGCTTAAAAGACAGTCTCGTCTTGTCTCAGTGTCGTCATGCGAGACAAAGACCAACACTTTTCTCATCTCGTGGCCAGTCCTAGAAATGCTTGTTCCATTTTTCCTGCCCATGCTAATTTTTTGACTTTGGGGTCAATTTTCTCCAAAAAATGCGCAATCAACATGATGTTTTAAAAGTTATTTTGAATGAATGTAACAATACTAAAAATAAAAGTCAAAAACAAGTTAGCAGAAAAACACATATAGCCCAGTCAATAATTACTAATAATTAATATTAATAGTTGGTGAAGCGATCCACCCAAAGATACAAGGCAAGAACGGAAGCCTGCCGAGATGAGAGTGGGAAAATGGTAGTAGACACACAGTCAGTGCTGAGGATCTGGAAAGAAGACTTCTCTAGAATGCTTAATGGCGAAGACAGCCAAGATGCCGCTAATAGGCAGAACGCTCCATTCAACTTGGACGTTGATGGCCAAGAGTTCCGTCCACCCGACATAACCGAAGTGCGGCTGGCGATATCTAAACTAAGGTCGTACAAGGCTGCTGGTGCGGATGGCTCATCTGCAAAATTTGGTCAGATGAAAGTATGCCCGCTACTCTGTGTGACCGCTTTAAACCTTTTGTCAACGATCTGATCGGCCCCTATCAGTGTGGTTTTAGGCCAGGCAAGTCAACCGTCGATCAAATGTTCACACTCCGACAGATTTTAGAAAAATCCCGGGAGTTCCAGATCGATACACACCACCTTTTTATCGATTTTAAGGTCACGTATGATAGTGTGAAAAGGGACGAATTATACAAAACCATGTCGAGTCTCGGCATCCCTGCCAAACTCGTCCGCCTGTGCAGGATGACGATGGAGAAATCTCGCTGCTCCGTCAAAATTGGTAAGAACACCACCGATTCCTGTGATGTTAAGAAAGGATTGAGGTAAGGCGACGCGTTATCATGCAACCTCTCCAATATCGTTCTTAAAGCCATTGTACGCAACGCACATGTTAACACCAGCGGTACAATCTTTCAAAAGTTCGTTCAATTGCTTGCATATGCGGATGACATAGACATTGTCGGCAGAACGAAGCGAGCTGTGGCAAGGGCATTTGCGAGCATTGAATCGGAGGCGGCTAAAATGGGATTGGCGGTAAATGAGGACAAGGCGAAGTATAATGCTGTCAACGGGAAGGAATCTCAACATCGTCGACTCCGGCAAAATATCACGATGGACATATATAACTTCGAAGTTGTTAAGGACTTTGTCTACCTGGGCTCCACTATTACATCGCAGAATGACATCAGTGCAGAGATCAAGCGAAGAATTACTCTTGCCAACCGCTGTTTCTTCGGGCTAAGAAGGCATTAAAGTAGTAAGGCCCTCTCTCAGAGAACCAAGGAGACTTTATACAAGACCTTAATCATCCCAGTCCTGCTTTATGGGTCAGAAGCATGGACACTGAAAGATTCGGATACAAATCTGTTAGGGTGCTTTGAGAGGAAGATTCTTCGTGTGATTTTCGGTCCGGTGTGTATCGAAGGAGTATGGAGGAGAAGATTCAACGAAGAGCTATACGGGCTATACACCGACGTTGACCTGGTCAAAAAGCTGAAAATACAGCGGCTGAGATGGCTGGGGCACGTGGAGCGTATGGACAGCAACGCACCTGCCCGACGAATCTTCGAATCCAACCCCGATGGGGTACGCAGCAGAGGAAGAACCCGTAACATGTGGCGCAAACAAGTGGATGAGTGCGCAACTGGAAGCGGCTAGCTAGGGACAGAGCTGGCTTGAGGGGCTTGTTAGTTGAGGCCAAAGCCCATCCCGGGCTGTGAGCGCCATCAAAAGTAAGTTGGGTACGTTCAGGAGACTTAATGGACTTCATATTTAGTCAACCACATCCATTGAACGCTAATCTGCCTTAACAATAAATAACTTTTTTCGACACGTCACTATGTCAACCTTATAACTTTTCCTCAATACTTTACCTAAAGTTCGCTTAGAAAAACAGAATCCTCGACATGGATACAAAATTCCTTCGAAATGTACCGATAATTTCATTTTAAATTTAATTAACGCGGCCGCACAAACAATTTAAAAAGGTTAAACTAATTTGGCCAACCACAGACTAGAAAATTGCCTTACTTGCAAGTCCTCTTAGTCATCTGAACGTATCCATTCTCACAGATTTTACATCAAAATTGGGAATTTTTTGTGTGAAATCATGTTTATACTTCTGAGAAAGCGAAGAATTTTGAAATCAGAGAAATACGAAATATTTCCGAAATTATGACAGGAGGTGATAAATATTATCTGCCAATTAGTCAGTTAAAAATTATTGTACATTGAAGTAAGTCATTCATTTTTAAAGTTCTTTATAGTACAAAAAAATACATACAATCACAATAAATTTTTGTTATTTGGCCGGTATATTTTTCTTCCTCAGAAATATAAGCCAGATATCTCAATAATATTTTTCACATTTGTTTGGCCAAGTTTGACAGACTTTAAAAAGATTTATTTGTTTGAATTTCACTACAAGATAATTCCGAAAAGATGACATTTAGTAGAGAACATAATTTAATAAAAAGAGCCTACTCCAAATTTGGAGCGGAACTTAAGTTTTTGCGGGAAGATGGTAAAAGATTGCGTTAAAATACATTTTTATTGCGAAATGTTTGCAAATTTATCAGTTTAAAACAAAAAATGAATGTAAACAATTATTGTACCTTTTACAGTTCCACAAAAAAAAATAACACTTAGATTTAAGAAAAGTAAACACAAACGTTAAAACATTTTACTTCGGATATAGCTAGGTACCTTATAGGGGTGTCGGATATTTTTTTTTGCCAGATATTAAAAATGTGTATTATGGATCTTTTAGAGGATACCCAGACAAGTTATAAAGGCCCACACGGGTTTGGGAATAACGAGCAAGTAAGACTCATTCCAAAAGTTATCTTGAGTCTTGAATTCATATCCGTCATCTGGTTTTCGAGATATTCGCATTAGAATATTAAAAAAAAAAACCTTTATTTTACTATTTTTGAAGTAATGTTGTTACATAACTCGAAAACTAAAAGAGATATAGGAAATTATAAAGCTGGATTTTAAAGATGAAGATAAAGAGAAAACTAAAAGAGATATTTCAAAGATTAAAGCTGGATGCTAAAAATGAAAAAACACACTTTGATAATTCGGTGCATTTTTTGAAAAAAATCACTTCAATATTTTACATAATCTCAAAACCATAATCAAAAACCTAACCCGTGTAGATCTTTATAATCGAAAAAATCTTGAATATAAAAAAAAAGGAATATCTTGACATTTTAAGTTGGTGCAATCACTTTTTTTTCTTTTTTTAACTATATGCCTGTAAGACCTCAGGTCTTTAATAGAATGCACGGCACTAGTTAGAAGGAATAGAAGTAAAGGAAAGATTTTAGTTGGCACAGTGCATTGAGAATTAGATGTTAATTATCTCATGAAATTCCATCACGGCATACAGTTGAAACTGGGGAATATAGAAAAGAATGCTACCTAGACTGGGGTTAGAACCCACACGTCCATGTAAGCAGTCAAACGCTATATCCACTGTGCCATTGCCACCTTTTTATTTTACCTAAAAACGGCCGCGGGGTCTGGTAGTACCATTTTGAAAAATGGCCAAGAGCTAAAAATCCTTGTCTGGCTATCCTCTACAAGATTCACAATACCCAATTTGAATATCTGACAAAAAAAAATTAATGGACACCCCTAATAGGGCTAGTTTTGAATTTGTAAGCAAAATCGAACTCGAGATAATAATTTTCCCTAACATAACGATGATAGAGTACGCGAAAGAGGTGGATCTGTCTACCTGTCATCGCCTTACTTTCTTCAAACTTACTTACTTTACTTTAGATGGCGCTCACAGCCCAGGATGGTTTTCGGCCTCAACTCACAAGTTCCTCGAGCCCGCTCTGCCACTAACTAGCCGCTTCCAGTTGCGCACAGGGAGTTGGTTGAGGTCGTCCTCCACTTGTGCGCGCCACCTGTTACGGGTTCTTCCTCTGCTGCGTACACCATCGGGGTTGGATTCGAAGACTCGTCGGGCAGGTACGTTGCTGTCTATACGCTCCACGTGCATCAGTCATCTCAGCCGCTGTATTTTCAGCTTTTTGACCAGGTCAATGTCGCTGTATAGCCCGTATAGCTCGTCATTTAATCTTCTCCTCCACACTCGTTAGATACACACCGGACTGAAAATCACACGAAGAATCTTCATCTTAAGGCCCCTTAGCAGATTTTTATAATGTCCATGTTTCTGCCCCATAGAGCAGGACCGATATGATAAGCGTCTTGTATAAAATCTCCTTGGTTCTTTAAGAGAGAGCCTTTCTACTTAAATGCCTTCTTAGACCGAAGAAACAGCGGCTGGCAAGAGTAATTCTTCGTGTGATCTCTGCACTAGTGTCATTTTGCTGTTCTCTCCTTTCTGCTGATGCCCTCCTTTCTGAGTCTTGCGTTGAAGTCACCCAGATGGATTTTCACGTCGTACTTCGGGCAGATATCGTACGTTGTCTCCAGGAGATCGTAGAATGCTTCTTTGGTTGAGTCGTCTCTCTCTTCTTAGGGGGCGTGAGCACAGATCAGCGAAATGTTCTTGAATTTGCTTTTGATGCAGATTGTGACCAGGTCTTCCCTTATCACAAAACCGCTACCAAAAGCCGCGGACCCTGCTCCTTGAAGCACCCGCCGTAGTAGATGTCACACGATTGCAGTCTCCCTATGCCCTCTCCATCCCATCGTAATTCCTGGATGGCAGTTATACGTCAGCCTTGGATGTTTCGGAAGCAGGTATTTTTGCGTGGTAGGGAAGTTACCCCGACGCACAACCCTCGACCTAGAGGACTAGACCCTTAGTATAACTCCAAGGGTAGGAGGCCGGATAAACCGCTCCTATAGGCCTGAGCTAGGAATATGTTGTAGTAGCCCATATAAAGTGTTCACTAAGTAGTTCAACCTAACTGGAACTGTAGACGCCACCGTTGGTTCCATCTGGGGAACACTTCCGCTGCCGCCCGGATAAAGGAGAAGTGCCTTAGTGGGATCACTACCACCCATCTCTCGTTGGCTGTCCCCAACAACTTTCCACAGGGATTTAAACCCCATCTCCAGCCAAGGTACTAGACACCCAATGTTCACCACTAGGAGGTGAGAGTAGGAGTTGGTAGACACAGGTGTGTTTTATTCCCATTATTCGATTTTTTTTTTTTAAAGTGATATCCAGTACTATTACAACTGTTCTATAGATTACAAGTTTAATCAAAATTGTTAGGGCCGTTTTCGAGAAAACTTAATAAGACTTAAATCGTTGTATTGCAGCTACCCGTTCTAAATGAGCTAAAACAAAAATTCGAATTTCTCCTCTAGGGAATCACATGCAAATACTTCACACCAAATTTGAAGGAAATCCGTCCAACCAGGATTCAATTAGGACGCATAGAAAAACATCCCGTAGCGTCTTACAAAAAAAACACTTTTCTGGCTTCTCCATCATTGTAATGTTAGTTTTGATTAAAACCTCGATTTTTTTTGACACGAAACCAATGCTTGCCCTATTGTTTTGAAATTGTTTTTATCAATATTTCCATTTTTTGGGCATTATTTTGCAGTTTGTCTATTTCAACTTAAAATTTTGGGCGTTGTTATCTAGATAAATATAGCAAAAACGAAAAAAAAACAAAAAATAAAAAGCATGCCGTTATTACTTCCAGAAAACTGGATGCAAGGCTATTGTATTTAATTTAGTTAGGGCGTTAAGGCCATATTTTAAGTCAAACCTTGCACCTCATTCTGACGGGATGAGATTTGGTACACTAATATTCCACATTCTAAGTTTACTTTTAAGAAGCCCTGCCACGGTGGCAACACTGGCAGACCGGAGATATAAGGGTTGCCTTCTGACCATGTTTTAACACGAAATTTCACATAAATTAGCCTATAAATCGGGAACCAGACATCGGTTGATGTCGTGGAATGTCTCGTTCGACTTCGAATAAATTACTTAGATCATAGAGGTCCTAAAATCTTTGTTCAGTTTGAGAAATCACAGCAATACGGCAATAGTAAATATTGACATTGAAGTAAGATTTCCGTTCTGATATTCTCTCATCTTCTGATAATTCTTCAAAAAAGCGCTTCGTTATTTTTCCCACTCTTTTTCTAAATTTCTGGACTCATTATACATAAGTAAACTAAAGAATGATTTCTGAGATATGTTAAAAAACTACTTCAAAATGCCGAAAGTGCCCGGTAGTTGGGGAACTTTCATCGTACACGTCGGGCACATTCGAAGCAAATGTAAATGACACAGAATGTAGAATGAAAAAGATATTTTTTGCTCGGTTATGGACGGTCATAAAGTCTAATATGAGGCATTCCAAGGTTATCCATTATTTACTGGACACCCTGTATATAAAAACATTCAAATTAAATAGGTACTTCAGAAATTAATGTTTAAATTGAAATTAAAATCACATTCAGTTTTTATACGAATATACATACGCAGTATGTAGGTTTCTTAGGTTTCGAAGCCATTGAGAACCGTTCTGACCTGCGTCATCAACCAAAAAAGCATGTTTAAGCCTTACGTTCGTGTAAAGAGGGCAATCTTAGATATGTCATTTGATACTCCATTCTTAGAAATCCCTAGTAAACTAGGTATATTTAGACCAAAATGCAATAGCAAAAAGTGCATTTTCTCACCGAAACAGCCTAAATAAGGTTGTCCTACCTCCGCCACCGGTTTCCTTAACGATTTGACTAAAAGTATCGTTTGGTTTCCTCTTTTTAAAAACCTGCGATGAAATAAGTAATCTCTTATTGTTGCCTGCTGAACTTGTATAATGGGCCTAGTAAAATAACCGCGGGCTATCTTGACCTGGTTCGTATTGTGTCACCCGACAATTTGAAATAAGGATAACGCATAAGATAGTTTTTGAAAATGCCATCTCCCCAAATTATGCATTTGAAAAATGCATTTTCAAATGTCTTCATATCTCTTTTCCTTAATGCACTGCAACGAAATGCCCATACTGAAAGTTACTCCCTTGTAGCAGACCTTTCATTTGACACTAATTTCATTCGTGGCCGCTCGCACCCAAAAATGCCCATTCTCCTTTTGATTTAAAAATCAACTCTCTTTTCACAATTGTAATAGTCGAATGTGCCCTACTGTCGAAAGTGCCCCATCCTACCCTTTATTACAGGTAATATCACTAGCGTGATAATTTTTGCTCAGTTCTGCGCATGTTGTCAAAATCAATAGTAAAAAATTGAATTTTAAACAATCACCAAAAATTTGTTTTTGTTTACTGTGAACTTACACAAAGGGCAGCCATCTTGAAATTTGACAAGCTGCGCCTGATAATACCTTAGATAAAAAAACAGTCCGGCGTTATTTTTTGTGTTTCTATAAAAAGTGATAATCAGCCCTATTGTGTTCTGAAAATATTTCGTCCGAAAATGTTTTGTTCGCCCAGATTTTTAAAAGCTATTGCTAGTTTCAGCCTCTATTTTACATCAAGTGTGGCCTCGTTCGACACCAAAAATTAAATGGAAATATTGCTGTAAATAACATGATATATTTCACACGAAAAAAATGATGTTAATAGTGCCAATACGGAAGCCCATTACATATTAAATCCACTACACTGTAAACAAACTGGTAGAAACTAAAAGAGTACATTCCTACGATTGTAGTAGAAATTAAAACTTTAAAAGGCCATTTGATTTGAAGTAAATCCACTTTCTAGTGATAAAAATGTTGTCGGTTTTTGGACGAGACTATCTAAATAAAATTTTAAAAATCATTCTTCATCCTCATTTTAAATTAATTTTTAATCCAAAGCCTTAATCGACAAATCCTGAAAAATCGACAGATATTCTTTCTTCGGTTGCACCACACGAATGTGGAATGCTCCACCGGGCCCAACTTTCCCCTGCAATTTCGATGTGCAAAAATTCAAAACCAATGTGCATCGGTATCTCCTTTTAAATCCTCTCCTACTTACGTACCTAACAGTTCGTGATGTGTTAAAAACATTGTAAGGGTAAGGGTAGTCATAACCCCTTTTGTCCAAGCGAAATATACAAACAAAAAAGCAGGTGCTAATTTTTGTATACAAAAAGTGACAGAAATGAAGGATTATTAATTTTGTTATATTTGCCATTTTAAGAAATATCTTGATCTCGATTTTTCATCATTTAGTTTAGTTTTGATGTTTTTTTAGTTCCCATACAGGTGCTACAAAATCTGTTATAACTTATGCCCTTCCTATTCAATAATTTTACTATTTAAGTATTTCCCGTGGATTTTGAATCGATTTGTCTCAAACCCACTCACTAATAGCCAAAACCATACCCACACGTGATATTCATCTATAATGTCGTGA